>OY747128.1:2918360-3084245 GCA_963556465.1 Berberis vulgaris
TTCTTGACTTGTTTAGCGTTCTAAAAAGGAACATAAGCTCATGCTGGATTTACCACAGTATGGTAACTCTAAGCTGAAATTGTCCTATCGAGATGACTGGTTCAGGGCAAGTCTAGCTCCAGGGGTATATCATGTTTCAAGGAGGTGCTACCGCAGCTTTAGGAAGGGAAAAAAATGATTTTGATTGCCCTAACTATTAAATGGCAGCAACCAAAAGAACCTTATTACAAGAGTGCGCTATAGCAGGCGCTTCAAAGTTCTGGTCCCCTACTAATATTACATTCCAGTCACAAGCTATACTAAGCAGTCTGAAAATGTTAGATAATATAACTAGCCCCTACATGCCCAGTTGGCGTCGGAGGCAAAAACTTGATCAAGATATCCACCGAATCCTAGAATCTGAGCTCTCTACGTTTTTATAGCCTCTTGTGTACCAGTAAGACCGTAGATTGTTGGGCAACATATATAAATGATGTAATATAATTGACAACACTTTTTTGCCTGGAGTACTGTAATTCATCATGTCATCGTGAATCTCTGTAATTCTAGCACTAAAGATGCTCAAAGAATTACTAAGAAGTTGGCTGCCTACTCGCCATTTTGGTTTCCATGTGATTCATGGCAAGAGCACACGGCCCTGTTTTTAGATAGTACATGGCCCTTTAATATCAAAATTTTATGAAAAGATTACCCATAATCATTCCACCCATATCGAACCCATTTACAAGTCACATCCATTGCTAAATGAAAGGATTGGCCCCCTTCTTATTTATAGTATATAAAAAAGGTTTAGAAGTCCTTAAAACTCTGCTTGCTTTTTTTCAAAAAAAAAAAGATCGGCCCCCCTTGCCGAAAGTCCTGGTTCTACCTTGGTCTACATGACATCATTAATTTAGACTAACAAGCAATACTTTAATATCAGATTCCATAATTCAAAACTATCATCTTAAAGTTATGAAAGTGCTAGCTTGCTGATCATCTTATTCCTTATTGCTTGTCACCTTCAATATGACATTTTTAAAATGTGTGTACTGCATGCTTTTAATCATATATTTCATGATGTCATACTTCATTACTTCTTCAACCCATTTATTTAGAGTGCAATTTCAATGGTAATGCTATCTTACCATCTAAAAGGACCAACTTATTCTGTATCAATAATTCAAGACAAACAACACAAGCTAGCTTTCTATGCATTTCAACCATTCCTTTACTAGTGCACACTACCTGAACAACTTAAACTTGCTAGCAACAATGTCAACCATCCAATATAAAGTGCAAAAGCTGCTAGAATTGCTTTTGGAGTAATATTTTCCAACCATTCTCATTACATAGGTGCTTGGTTTTTATGAACAATCAATCAATGGAAAGCGAATTACTGTGCGTATTGCGTGGATTGAAAGCGAATTACTGTGAGCATATAAATATATATCTAACCTTAGCCATCCACACTCTTCAAATTGCTCCATCTTCCAAACTTTCTAATGGAGGTTGAACCTGATTGTGAGTTTACTGTCCAAATTCTAAAAAAAAACATAGTTAGAGCTGACAATTTTAGTGCTCCATCTCATACCATTTCTCTTTCAAACTTAGATCTCCTTTCTGGCCGCTTCCCTGTAACGTACTTTTATGTTTACCGTAAGCCAGAAAATAAGGATTTTGTTTCAGTTGTCAAGGATTTGAAGAGTTCGCTTGCCAACACTCTCAATCATTACCATCCGTTCGCAGGGAGAATTATTACAAACAAGAAGACTGGTGAGCCAGAAATTGTTTGTGATAATTATGGTGCTCAAGTTGTTGAGGCCTACATCGATTTTCCATTAGTGAAACTAGAGTTCTACAACCTTAATGAAGTGCTAGGAAAAACACTAGTTCCCTTAAACCATGATTTTCCATTGCAAGTCCAAGTGACCCGTTATGCTTGTAATGGCATTTCGATCACATTCACATTTGATCATGTACTAGGAGATGCACACGCGTTCGGGAATTTTCTTCGTTCATGGTGTGAAACTGCACAAGGAAAGCCTCTTTCTTGCTTACCAATTCACTCCAGGAACCTTCAGGCACGATCACCACCAACTTATGACCCCTTGTTAGATGAAACTTTCATTTCATGCAACATGGAGGAGATAGTTAACATGCCAACGAATGATATTACCTTAAAAAGACTATACCACATTGATGCAGTTGACATAGATAGACTGCAAACACTTGCATGCACAGAAGGAACTAGGAGAACCAAAATCGAAGCATTCTCAGCTTATGTTTGGAAGGTCATGGTGACAGCAATTGATGAATCAACCACACCATGGTGTAAGATGGGGTGGTTAGTCGATGGACGAACAAGGATGTCGCATAAAACAATTTACATGTCGAATTACATTGGAAATGTTTTATCTGTGGCTGTTGGTGAGGCAAATGTGGAAGATTTGGAACGAAAATCCCTATCCGATGTGGCGAATATTGTCCACGAGGCAATAGAAAAGGTCACTAATGAATCACATTTTTTGGATTTGATTGACTGGGTTGAATGCCATAGGCCAGGATTAATGTTAGCTAAGATCGTATTAGGACGTGGAGGAACATCTTTAGTTTTGTCATCGGCTCGTCAATTTCCTGTTGCTGAATTGAACTTCGGGTTTGGGCCTCCCTTGCTAGGAACTGTATGTTCTACCATAAACAAAATTGGTACAGGTGATGGTTTAGAACACTAATTTTTTTATCGCTCAACTCTCATTGTAATTAGTACTTGAAAACCCAGTTACAATTCAATTATTGAATCCTTTAGATCGAATTTCGTTGGATACCCAACTAGTTTATATTTTTGTTTATTTTTATGAATTTTTTTATTTTTTATTTTGTTCAGGTTACATGAACCAAAGACCGAGCGCTAGGGGTGATGGGTCCTGGGTTGTGTCTGCTATTATATGGCCAGCATTGGCAGCAGCTCTGGAATCAGATCCTGAACATGTTTTCAAGCCGATGAATGTGAATCATCTGGGACTTGAAATGGTGATCTAGTTTCTTCAGTATTATATGAATATGAAAGCAATTCTTCAGTGAATTTTGTTGTATTTTGCCTGTAACACAGACACTATAACGTTTAAAATGAGTATCTAACACTAGACTTCACAAAAAATTTCAAAAGTAATACCCAGAGTATTGCTTTAATCTTTCGAAAGAGCTTCAACAAATAATGGTATGTAGACATTGATCATCACAGTCTAGTGATTTTATATGGGAACAATCTAGAGGTAAAAAAAAAAAGCCTAGCATGGAGATTGTGCAGAGAAATATGAACAGAACAGCGATGTGGAGGAAGAAAATAGCAGCAAGAGGCTACAGATAATGAACAAGAAATTCTAAGTAGAATCGACAAACCAAATCAAGAGGACTTTGAAATTTATACTTCCATACTATTGTAAAAAAAATGCATCAGTAAGGGAGCGTTCAGCGTGAGAGGGAAGTATTCGCGCGAGCAGGTATGAACAAAACGAAAGCAAGAATGTCAGCTTGAGTAATGCAAAAATTGGTGAGAATCCAATGCCCCAAAAATCTATGGGTTCCATTAAGGGTGTGTTTGGTTGCATGGAATCCTATGTCATGAGAATCCATGAAGGGATCTCTACATTTTAGGCTAAATTGATATATCACTTCACATCTACCATTTGAACACCATTTGATTTTGTGATCAATGGTGACAATGAAAGTCCCATGAACATGAGAATTTCACTCTTTGATCTCCCAAGGCATGTGATTTTTATGTTCATGGGACTTTCATTCCCACCATTGATCACAAAATCAAATGGTGGATGTGGAGTGATATATCAATTTAGCCTAAAATGTAATGGTCCCCTCATGAATTTTCATGACATATGATTCCATGCAACCAAACACACCCTAATAGTTTTTTGTAGCCAACATGTAAAACAGGGCATTGCAAATTAATGCATTAGTTTACAATGGATTACATTACAGTCGCTTGATAATAATTAAAAAAAAATCAATGCAAGGCTCAACGAGTATTTAGCTTATCTATATGTGGCATAGTGTTGATGGTGATGGTTGTGGTGGTGGTTGTAGTGGTTATGTACGATAGTTATAACTTGTGGTAGTGGTGGTAGCAATGACGATAGTAATTTGTGATACGATGGATATGAAAGTGGTGATTATGATATGGTGGTTGTGATGGCATAGTTGGGCATGTAATTGTCATCTATATTGATGTATAAATAAATAAATGATCCTCTTTACTGTTGTTGCCTCCCAAGTCTCCAAATCATTGTTCCGCTTGTTCCAAATTCACCTAGTAAAGGCAGAGGTATTCTTTTCATTAACTTGTTATGGATTTTTATTTACTTGCCTCAAAGTAAATAGCTTATTCATCATTAGTTACTAAAAAATATCGTATTGGATATGCCTACCTGAATTAGTCATCAACGTGTGTGAACGGTCTGTTTTCAAATAAGTCATATTTTGATGACCAAAATACACATAAATTGATCAAATGGCTGAGATTAAATGTTGGCTACGAACAACTGGTTATTGATATCTTGAGGTAAATCAATGATTCAAAATATTTTTTAAAATTAAAATAAGTATCTTCGTGTCTAATGGTTAAAAAAAATTATCCAACCTCATCTTCTCCCCCTCCCTCTCCGCCGCACCCATCCCCCCTCCTCTCTGTCTCTCTTCGTACCCTGCACTACCCCATCCCACCTGCCTCCCTTCTCTCTGCGCGAGCGTTGGAGATGTCGTCACGAACTTCACTGCCTTGAACCCATCCTAAAGCCCAAACCCACAATGGCTCACAAAAAACGAATCCATAAAAGGGTGTTTTAGCATCAACTCTTGTTGCCAAATGCCCATCAACCACTCATCCTCCCTTGCTTTACCCCTCTCTTCAAAGTTCAAATAGATCCTTCTCATAGCTTCTCTAATTATGTGCTTTGAGTTATTCGCTTGGTAATGAAAATGTTGGATACTGTATATTGATTGAATCAGCTCAAAGTGTTTTTAGCATTGGTATTCTAATAGCGCAGATAAAAATTGTTTTGGGCTTTGTTCCGGCCGCTGTGTATGACTATAGTATTTTTTTCCCCCTAAATTGGTTACAGTTTAACACTTTAACTATAATGGAGTATATCGTATTCATATTTATGATATAGTCCGATTCATGACTGAATAGTAACTCTACGGTGCCCTTTTTTGGCGTCTCTTTTGTGTTTTTTTGGATTTTTATCATTCTCTTTAAAACACAACCACAAACACCATCTATGAAATGGGTAGATGTTAGAGAATAGAAGTATGTAACATAGGAAAGTGTCACAGAATAGAAATCTACCTCTGTTACAGAATAGAAAAGTGTTATAGAATGGGTTAGGAAGACTTTCCTATTGTATTTTGGTTTCCTAAGTTTGGTTAGATTTCCTATTGTATTTTGGTTTCCTAAGTTTGCTAGGTTTCCTATTTCTATTAGGTTATGTCAAAGTTAGCTCTATATAAGCTTGTATTCTATTCAATGAATGAGAAACAATATTTTCAATACAATTCTTTACATGGTATCAGAGCTACTTTCTTTGGTGACCTAAGACTCTGGGGATTCAAGCTCTTCCCCGCCTCTGACGACTATGCAAGAGGCGGGGGAGGGATGACAGCAGGAGAAACATCCTCGACAACAAAGTTCAACTAAATTGAAGGGAAATTGCACTCTACAACAACTTCATGTATATCAGCAACACGCCGCCAACCTGCAATTCAATCAAGGAAGGGGGGCCAACCATACCAAAACCTGTCTTATCTCGACTTGAGCTATACCACTCAAATTGAGCAATACCAAAATCTATGTTGTCTCGAATTGAGCTATACCACTCAAATTGAGCAATACCAAAATCTATGTCTCGAATTGAGCTATACCACTCAAATTGAGCAATACCAAAATCTATGTCTCGAATTGAGCTCTACCACTCAAATTGAGCAATACCAAAATCTATGTCTCGACTTGAGCTATACCACTCAAATTGAGCAATACCGCTCGAATTGAGCAATACCAAAATCTATGTCTCGAATTGAGCAATACCACTCGATTTGAGCATTACCAAAATCCGTGTTGTATCGACTTGAGCAATACCACTCGAATTGAGCAATACCAGGACTCGTCCAGCCTCGACGATAATGATTTCATCACCAAATAGGTCTTCAAAGTTTCCTCCAAGCTGCACATTTCGTCTGCATCTACATGTCCAGCTTGCGGGGGGGTGTTAGAGAATAGAAGTATGTAACATAGGAAAGTGTCACAGAATAGAAATCTACCTCTGTTACAGAATAGAAAAGTGTTATAGAATGGGTTAGGAAGACTTTCCTATTGTATTTTGGTTTCCTAAGTTTGGTTAGATTTCCTATTGTATTTTGGTTTCCTAAGTTTGCTAGGTTTCCTATTTCTATTAGGTTATGTCAAAGTTAGCTCTATATAAGCTTGTATTCTATTCAATGAATGAGAAACAATATTTTCAATACAATTCTTTACAGTAGAAGTGTCAAAAGAAACATAAAGAGACGTCAAAAAGGGGCACCGTAGAATTACTCCACACCTGAAATATAAGTTGTTTATAGCGTAGAAGATATAAACTAAGCAACGACTACTCCACACCACCATATATGTTGTCTCACACCATTACACTCTCCCACGCCACCTGTTTTATTTTCCACACCACCACTGCTCTCCCACACCACCAATATAAACATGCATCCACTCTCTCTCCCCATTCAAAAATCGAACTCTTCCCTCTATGCCCCCTAATTGAATCTTCCCTCTCTGCTCCACTTTCTCCTCCATTTGATTGGTTCAATAGCTCTTCCACCTTCTTTTGCTACTCCACTCTCTCCCCTATTCGATTGGTTGGATTGCTTCAGCATCGGCTCCACTGTCTCCCCCATTCGATTGCTTTACCACCTGTTGAAAAAATAGTAACATAAAAATAGGGTAACTTTCGACCAATTTAAACCATCAATTAAGACTGATTCTCAAGATCATCAACACAAAAATTGTAGTACTTTGTGTTATCTAATAAACACAATTTGAATCACTTGAAAATGTTTTGAAATGAGCAAGTTATGGTCATTTTACTAAAGTCACGCAAATCTATCTCGTAATGAAAATGGGATAGCGTCCATGACTTTCAGTCAACTTATATGCTTGATCGAGACCGATTCTCAAGCTCATCAAAACACAAAAATTTTAGTACTATGAGTTATCTAATAAACACAATTTGAATCACTTGAAAATGTTTTGAAATTAGCAAGTTATGGTTATTTTACTAAAGTCGTGCAAATATGTCTGGAAAAAAAATATGTTTTCACCCATTCGTCCAGACCTATTCGAGGATAAGCCTAAACCTTGGATTGGTCCAGGTGAGTGTTTGGACAAACCTTGCATTGATCTATACGAAGTTTAGGCTTATCCTCACATAAGTCTGGGCGAATGGGTGAAAACAAACTTCTTTTTGTTTGACAGATTTGCGCGACTTTAGTAAAATGACCATAACTTGCTCAGTTCAAAACATTTTCAAGTGATTCAAAATGTGTTTATTAGATAACTCAGAGTACTACAATTTTTCGTGTTTTGATGAGCTTGAGAATCGGTCTCAATTTAGGATTTAAATTGGTCGAAAAAGATACCCTATTTTTATGTTACTATTTTTTAAAAAACAGTTTTTTTTGTGGTGTGGGTTAATAGGAAAAAAAAAAACATGATAATGTAAGACAACATATATGACGGTGTGGAGTAGTAGTAGAAGATACGTTAAGCTGGCCAAGTATGTAACTGAAAAATATGTTTCAAGGCATCAACTTGAGCTCAGCCATTGCACAATTGAAGAGTTTTTCTCCCATTTAAGAGAGTTATAGCTTTACCTTTCACTTTGTATTCCCCCCTACCTTTCTTGTTTTGTATCAAAACCAAGAAAGTTGATCCAAGCAAAACCAACCTGTATAGATCAATCCAAGCCTTTGTACTTGAGTGTGTGTGCCAGCCAAATGCCTTGTGTGTTGTAGTTCATGTCATTATACTAACTAATTAGTAACTATTGTCATTGTAAAAACATTAGATGGGAAGTTTCATGAGCATGGGAAACAAGTGAAGTATTTTCCGACGTAAATTTAAAATACTCGCAAATATAATACAGCCAAGTTAAATCATTCGAATAGCGTGAGTCCCTATTAGCAAAACGATTCTTCAATTAGCAGGATACGTGATGTAAAGCATGAGTTCTTATGAAGGTTTATTTTTCCTTTTTACGCTTTGATGTTGTTATTTCTTTCGTTCTTTCTTTTTCCCATTGCTTATTTTCGATATTATTTGTGTTAGCTATAAATGATGAACTGACTTTTGGTGCACAGGAAAAGGAAATTCTAGATAATGAGGATATCCAAATGATGATATAATTTTGATGTTTGCTTTTAAGGCTGAGAAATGGAGATTAAACACCAAGAATAGCCAAGTAATGTCATTTTCGTCGAGGGCCATAGTGTTTCCTTGGGCATCTAATCATTCGAGATGTCATAGCTAAGGGCTTTTTTTAAGTGCACCGGGCTTTTGCCTGGTGTTGTGCCTGGTGCAAACCAGGCCTATCTCGAGGTAAATGGACGGTGCCTGGTTGCACTAGGCACAACATCAGGCAAAAGCCCGGTGCACTGTAGTATCACTCACTAAGCTAATATCATCTCAATCCTTCCTGAGAGTACCTTACCTGTCTTTTTAGCTGGAGATCTTTCATCATTCCTATGGGCATCCAATGATTTTAACAACTATCGAGTTATCATAACCTTTTTTTATTATTACTTATCCCTTAAATGCTACAATTTTCAAAATGAATCTGTTTTCTAAGACTAGAAATTTCAAACACTTATACAATCACAGTTGATCAATTTAGAGTGTTAGAAATTCTTGGAGATGATGCAATGATGGTTTTGTAAGGATTTTGATGACTAAACAATACACTTACCCAACACTAAAGGGGGAGGGAAGAAATGGCGAAGGAAAACTGAAAGGTCTCATTCAAAGATGGTGAGATGAGCAATCAAGAATGACATTGAAAGTCTTGACAATGAGCAAGGATTGTGATTTTTGCAAAATTATGCGAAAATTTGCCAAAATTTTAGTTTTTTTGAAATTGCCAAAAGAAAAAGGGCGAATGAAAAAAAAAATTACATCTTTCGAAAGTTTTTTTTTCGTAAATTTCTATTTTTTCGTAAAAATACAAAATCAACTATTAAAATTTATGTTTTTTCAAAATATTTCAGAATTTGTTTTTGTAAATTTTGAGTTTTTTTTTCTTCTAATTACCATTCATTCTAATTATTTATTGATTTTTGAAGCCACCCCCTAATTTCTTAATTATCACGTCTTCTACTTATAGGCATTTTAGTTTCATTTAATGTGTTTAATACATTTATTTACCTGTATATTATTTTTTCAAAATTCATCATATGTTTCATTTATCCTCGAAATTTTTACGTCTTTTTTTCTTCTTCTGTACAGACAGAAATATTTCTTAAAATCAAATAACCAAAATTAACTCGAAAAACGAAATCACAATCATTGACAATGAGTAAACCTTTGTAAAGAATTAACAACATCGGTGGGTTCGTTTTTTTTTTTTTATATGTTTTATTCTACTCAGATTGGCCGCTATCACATATATATGAGATCAATTATGTGACTTGTAACTCACTTCTTTTAGGAATGTTTTTGTGATGTTTGGAAAAGTAGATATTCAACTATCACTATAGAGTTCACTTGAAGATAGTTATGTTTTATTGAGGATCGATCAGGGAGTTAAATTCTCAAATCTTTTCTTATATAAGGATTAAAAGGAAGGTTGGAAAAAATTGCGCAATAATTAACTCAAAAGTTTTCACATATAATTAGTTGGTGTTATCATTAATTTTATTGAATTAACCAGGATGATGTGACATCATTAGAAGAGGGGTTTTACAACCTCGAGATACATATAAACACTTTGAGAATTTCATCAGTTTTTCAAGATCACGTCACGTTACTCTAATTGCAAAAACCTGATTTTCTAATATTTTCGTTTATTCATTTAGAATGGAATCATTTGTGTATTATAAAAATAATTGAATAAACTCAGATTCAGGTGTTGGTTATATTATTTATTGATTTAGCCCATATTTTTTATCAACAAAAATATTAGAAAATCAAGTTGTCGTGATCTGGAAAGAATGATGAAATCTCCAAAGATTTTGTGTGTATTTCGAGGTTGTAAAAAACTCCTAAAACAATTTCACATCATCTTGGTTACAAAACCCGGTTTCCTAACCTCACTTTTTTTATCAACAAAATATCTAGACAATCAGGCCCTTAGAGCCAGGACAACGACAGGGAGGTTCTATGTCCGTGTGATTGTGTTCGATTGGGCCACTATAAACATCTCTAAAATGATGGATGGTATTGAACCTGGCCTGGCTCTCTAGAAAAGTTCTTTTTATCTGAGTTTTTTTTTTTTTTGTGTACGGTCGGATTTTTTTTTTCCAGCAATAAGTAGACCACGAATTAGGGGACCAGAACCAAAGAGGTGGCTATCTGAAATTGGTCCCTTTTGCTTATGACAACCCTTAGATACATACATACATATATACATACATGTGATCCATCTTTATTCCCTTATATTAGCTTTGCTTTTACTTTTGTGATTTTGATACTCTCTCAAACGAGCTTTGCTACAGAGCGAGGGAGGGAGCGAGGGAAAGGGGGCGAGGGATGGGTGGTAACCACCCATCCGCCTCGAGATGAGTGCATCAAATTTGAGATGTGCGATGATGCTCATCTCGAGGCGGATGGGTGGCTTTCACCCATCCCTCGCTCCCTCCCTCGTTCCCTCCCTCGACCCCTAGAATTTTCCCTCTCAAACACTATGGGTCCGTTTGGTTGCACAGAAAATAAATATGAAAATTTAAATTGTTTTCATAAATTTGATTTCGAGGCTTTTTTCTTGGATTTGAATTTTAATGAGTAGTAAGTAAACAGTCTTATGAAGAATTGATTTCTTGTTAGTAAATAGACAACTAAACAACAAAAATCTACATAACATACAAACCCTATGATGCGTGTCAAAGTAATCATATTGGTGTACATGTGTTAAGTTTTTTTTTTTTTACTGATCTGATAAATTTACCACAAGATGTCTGTATGGTTTATACATTACAACTTTGATGGATGCATGTGTGTAGTTTTATAAGTGTTTTAAAAATAAATTAAAGAAAAGAATCCTGACTGGTCAGTTTTTTCTTTGGTCAGTTTTTTCTTTGTGTATATAAATAAATATGCCAGCTGAACAACCAAGAAAACAAGAAGCATAGAAGTTGGAGACGACAGCCACCACCTCACCAGTGAGTGAGAGGGTAAAAAGAAGTGCAAAGTTTGTGAATCCAATCAATCTCATTCATCATCATGGTTGGACAATCAAGAAGATGGATGATCTTAGTGGCGACGATATGGATTCAAGCTTCCACAGGGACAAATTTTGATTTCTCAGTATACTCATCTGAATTGAAATCTGTCTTGAACATCTCCCAGGTGCAACTCAATTACCTTGCAACAGCTTCAGATCTTGGTAAAGCCATTGGATGGTCTTCTGGGTTGGCTCTATTGTATCTCCCCTTGTGGACTGTTCTCTTCATTGCTGCTTTTATGGGGCTTGTTGGTTATGGCTTTCAATGGCTTGTCATTCAACATATCATCTTCTTGCCTTATATCCTGGTTAGTACTATTTTCTTCTTCTCTTTAAATTTTTTTTTCCCAATTTTGTTCATCATGCATGACTTTTGTATTGAAAATAGATGTAATTTTTGTTGAATTTCTTGGCTTAGTTTGATAGATTGATTGATAGATTGTAAATTTTTTTTTCTGGGATTTTACTTGTTTGTTACATATTAGGAATCAACTCCCTCAGTGTTTTATTGTATCACAACTAAACCCCTCACTCTTGGACCATGTTTCTGAATGTTTTAGAGTAGTAATAAATTATAATTAGAGTCAAATCCTTCTCCGTTCATATTGCTACAACATTGCCATCCGAAAGGGGTGGAGACTGATTTTTCCTTTCCAACCAAAAAACCAAAATACATAGGATACTCGTAAAATTGTGTCACTTCACTTTAGTAGGCATCATTCGTGTCTTCTTCGGAGCCAATGCAAATTGAATTTTATCTCATGTCAAAGTTGGTTATGTGGAAGATTTATTACTTTATTTTTTTGAAAGGCAAGCTAGGGTTTTGACTTTTGAGTATCCCCAACCTTATCATTATCATTTTATGGCTTCACATCTACCCGATATTTTTATACAATCTTGACTCTAATTTGTAATTGAATAAACTTGACAGAAAAACCCCATATGATTCCTTAATCTCACCAATGGTACTATCAAATGTGCTGAGAACCAAAAGTAGTAAAGGTCAAGGGACGTCATTTTAATTTTTGATGTTATTAGGGAGGTGTTTGTATTATTACGAGCTATTCTAGGGAGTTGAAAGCAAATAGCGTACGTTTCAAACTTTCAGATCTTAGTCTTATCTTCAAATTGACTCCGTTCATCCACGTGGAGATGTGAAGGGGAGTCGGCGACTGCGCATCTCGAGGATGGTTTGTAGATTATAAAGAATGTTAGAAGAAAGGGAGAGGAAAAAATCTAACTGGCGAGGGAAGCAGCTAGGGACCATAGGGGGGAGGGGGAGCCGTTCATTTTCTTCGGAATACGCATTTGAATTTTTAACACACACATTTCGAGAGGAATGGACGGCTCCCCCTCCCCTTGTGGGATCCCTCACTGTTTTCCTCGCTGCGTCCCTCGACAATTAGACGGGTTCAAGGGAGAGTAATCGTCACACCTATAATTAAATACTTAATAATCAATCCACAAATCTTGAGTCCCAACCACCAACCTAAAGTATTGGAATCTTAAATGTTATTAATTAATAATTAATTATTTGGTATATATTAATCTGTATTTTTTGTGTTTGGTTCGGCATCGTTGTCATCTTAACAAAACGAAGTTTCCACGAAATTCCAAAGAAAATTTTGTTGGGGTGTTTTTTAGTTATGACTAACTCGCTAAAGACACCAACAGTCTAGTTATACACTGACTTGGTAAGGCTATTTAAAAAAAAAAAAAAACGTTATTTATGGCAAAAATGACTAGGAAATCAGATTTTTGCAATTAAGGTGACATGGCAAGATCTTGAAAAAATGATGAAAACTTCAAAGAGTTTATGTGTATTTCGTGTAAAAAACCTTATCTGATAATACTACATTATCCTAATTGCAAAACCTGATTTCCTAACCTCAGTCTACTGTAAAGACATTTGGAAGACTTGACTGGCTAAAATAACTTTATAGCTCGACTTTGGCCTTCAGATGAGAAAGCGAAAAAATGTTGATGAATAGTTAATTAAACTATATATAGTTTGGTTGGGTCGGCATTCTTGGATGCTATTTTTGATTAAAAAAAAAAAAAAAAAACATTTCTCTAACCACGGACTACGGACCACTTAAGGAACGATTATCTAACCACGGACCACGTAAGGCACGTGGGTCGTGCATGGGACCTAATTGACATTAAGAGATTAGAGTTGGATTGCAAGATTAATTAAGTTAAGAATCCCAAATCTAATAATTAAACCATTGTCCATTTGGCTTAAACAATTCTAATAATCAAACCTGTTCATCTAGTGGAGTGGAGTGGAGTGGAGTGGAATGGAATGGATGGATTGTGATCCATTTGGGCGGCTTGTGGGGGCCTACCTTCCTGTTAGGTCATCTTCTCTAACTCCAATGATGTTTCTTGGTTTTGGTGAAAGAAACTACCCATGAATCCTTGTTGTGTTGTGTTCTGTTCTGTTCTGCTGTCCACGTTTCTCACGTGATCCTCTTTGTATTAGCTCGTGTAACTGCAGGCGTGGATGAAATTACAAGTTCAGAGTTCGAACCCTATTAGATTGAATATTTACTGTCAATGTTTTAAAAAATCGGCTTAGGTGGCTGCTAGGGTGGGTTGAAAAAAATAAACAACTAAGATTCTATTTTTATTTTTTAAAATATATTTTACATATATATTTTGGCATTAAATTGAAAGTAATTTAATAATATTATATTTAACTTTTATAAATTATATTAAATAAATAAACAACTGCTAATCCTCGTCTAGCGATTTTTAGAACATTACATATACCAGGCCATCTCATACAATGGCGAACTCAGGAATTTAGTCAAGAGAGGGCAAAATGGCAAACACATTTTTTTTTTTTTTCTATCCGAGTTAGTAAAATAAGAAAAATACATTGCATATATCAATTTTAAACCAAAATAAAATCACAATATCAATAACCCTAGCAAGTGACAAACGAGCCTAATAACTAGAATATATAACTAAAATCACAAAATAATTAGAATAAATATCTAATTGAAGGTAAAAAAATCGAAAATTTACGAGCATAATAAGATTCTAATACAATTTCATCAAAAAATGTTTATATGAGGCTCAAATTTTGTACGAGTTGGCTAGTGACATATTTTAATTGAATTCTTTAGTTATTATTTTAGATATTAATTTCAAATATTTTTTTGTTGGAGATTTTACACCACTTGTGAACAAACAATTCATTGCTTTAATGTTTACAATTACATATAAAATTGTGTTGAAAAAAAAATGTCACAATGACAAGATTGTATAGACATAAAGAAATCATACGTAAATTTTATTAAATTAAACAATTTTTTAATGTTTGCAATTACTATAAAATTGTAAAAAATATGCGCTCGATGAGTATCGAACTCGGGTTGTTCACAAAATTTTACAAACTTCCAACCACTGCACCAATAAAAAGATGCAAAAATAGTTGAATGAACAATTTACATATTGTATTATATATTATAAAATTAATTTTTTTAAAGGTTAAGTATATAATAAAGCTGCCCCCCTCGCCCCTTAGTAAGTTCGCCCCTGATGTCATGCTTGGTCCAACCAGATTGAATTTGACTATTTAGGCCACCAGTCCAAAGTTGAGGTCATTGAGTTGAAATCCGGAATTATGGCCCAACATGAAAACTTCCAAAAGTTACAACATTTTTTTTTTCCACAAAAGAAGGAAGAGTATTTACATTTTTTTGCATTTTCAAAGTAAAACTTTATTTGTCTTCACAATTTTTTTTTTGGTTTAATATCCATTGACACGATATTGTGATTTTGCGGTCTATCTTGATTAATAGTCATAGGTGTACCAGTTGAGTTCGTAGAGATGAAAAACTAAATTCTTGGATATGCTTGCAGGTTTTTCTTTGCTGTTTGTTAGCAGGATTGAGCATAACTTGGTTTAACACAGTGTGCTTCGTTCTCTGCATTAAAAATTTCCCTACAAATCGAGCTCTTGCTTTAGCTCTAACAGTGGCCTTCAATGGAGTGAGCCCAGCTTTATACACTCTCCTTGCTAACACATTCTCCTCATCAAACGATACCCTCTACCTCTCACTCAATGCCATTGTACCTCTTGTCACCTCCTTTGCTGCTCTCATACCAATTTTACGACAACCACCTATTGAATCCCTTTCAGTAGAAGCTGTCCGTCGTGACTCTGTCATTTTCATCACCCTTAATATACTTGCAGTTTTCACAGGTCTCTACGTTCTTTTCCTCAATAACTCTACAGTTGTTAAAACTGCCCGCCTTCTTTTTGGAGGTGCAATCCTCCTACTAGTCCTACCTTTAGCCATTCCTGGCATTACATATGCGCGACAATGGGCTAATCAAAAATTTTATTCTAGATTCCGGCTTGATGGTTCTAGCTTCAATCTTGTTGAGGTCGATGACCTTCAGCTTCTCAAAGGGCTACTTTCTCGTGAAAATAGCTACACGGTCAATGGAAATGTAAATGTTAATGGCTATGAAAATAGCCATGATAATGCAAATGGGAATGGGAATGGGAATGTGAATGTTATATATAAGGGAGACAGTTGGTGTTGTGAGGAGGTAATGGAGAAGAATAGATTGAGCATACTAGGTGAGGAGCATTCAGCTAAAATGCTGGTTCGTCGGTTGGACTTCTGGCTCTACTATATTGCATACATTTGCGGAGGAACAATTGGACTAGTTTACAGTAACAATCTCGGGCAAATTGCTCAGTCACTTGGTGATGGTTCAAGGACTGCCACGCTCATCACTGTCTACTCATCATGCTCCTTCTTTGGCCGACTCCTCTCTGCTATACCTGACCTCATTCGCGGGTAAGGAACTCACTGTATATTAGTTTTCTGATTATAAATAATTTCAGACACATTAAAACAAGGGAGTTCTTAACATTATCACTCTTTTAACACATACAAACATTATTGAGACGCAGGAAGGTCTACTTTGCTCGGACTGGGTGGTTAGCAATTGCGCTTCTCCCAACACCCATTGCATTCTTCGTGCTGGCTTTGGTGAACAGTTCAATGGCATTGGAGGCTGGGACAGCCCTCATTGGTTTGAGCTCTGGGTTCATCTTTGCCGCTGCAGTTTCAATCACATCTGAACTCTTTGGACCTAATAGCATGGGTGTTAACCACAACATATTAGTAACCAACATACCAATAGGGTCCCTGCTATACGGATTTCTTGCTGCAACTGTGTATGATTCTAATGCAAGAGTATCATCAAGAATCCCATCAATTGTTAATGAATCAATAGTTTGTATGGGCAGGAAGTGTTATCTTGTGACGTTTGTAGCGTGGGGTTTCATCTCTTTGTTTGGTCTAGCATCTAGTGTGTTGCTTTTCCTGAGAACCAAGGCAGCTTACAAACGGTTCGAGCAAAACAGAATCCTGTCACAAGTGATCAGTTAGTTGCTGCAACTGAGAAGTTGTTCTTCCACTCCAATCTTATTGTGTCAGACAATGAAAAGCTGCACTGTATCATGTAAAGGATCTGAGATAAAGACTGTAGAAGGAAAACCCCACAATGTATACAGCTCTATACTGATTCATACAAGATTAGAAACAAGCTAGGTGATCCAATATGCAAGCCTTTCCAAATGTTCGTAGCCAATTTTGTGGATTCAAGTGATAAAAGTATTAAATGTAGTTGTGATCTCAGATCAGCAACTTGGGTTATGTGAGAGAGAACTTTGCATTTTCCATGGTATCGAAGCAATGTACTGGTATACGTAATCAAGCTGTTTGGGAATTCCCTATGCTGTTTATATACGCAATAATAGTCTTCCATTTCTTTGATTGACATTTTCCAACTTAAACTTCTTGTGTGCTGGTTGCTAGTGTAGTTATACATTCCATACAAGATTGCATCTTCATTTTATGTATTAAGTATTCAGTAAAATAGATTTGTTGTCGGTGTTGAATGCTGTTGAATGATATGATTCAGTAATGTAGACTCTGAAGTGTATAATGCCTCCTTTTTTTCTTTGTAATTGCCTGCGAATACAAGAAAGTCCCCAAAATCACGATGGCAGATCTCAGACCATTCAATGGCCTAACTGGATTCCTGAAAACCAAAATCATTGAAATGATCACCACCACTCTCTTCATTGTATTGCCAACCGAAAACGTCAATGGGCTAATCTTATCAAGAGCCTGATAAGAACTCTGATTGTAAAGATGGTAAAAAACACCCCCAGACAACGAAAATATTACTTTGCCATGTGTGGGACTACAAACTAACACTCCATATTCTATACACCTTTTACAATGAAACAGCAGCAGCAGTAAAAATTAACGACAACATAAACAGTATTACCAAGCCAGGAACCAAACTCTGTATAAAAAAAAAATAGAAGTTGTTGTTACTCAAATAGGTAATAATCCAAATACAAGGCTTGAAAATGCCAATCTATGTATATGTATATTGCCGAAAAAATAAATTCAAAAACAATTTCTAATGACACACCTTGAATAAAATCTAATCTAAAGCCAAAGGGTACTTACAAAATTTTTCATTTTTCATACAAAGAAATAACCTCTCATATGCCAATGCCATCTTTTTTGCGGTGAACATAGACTTTGCGTACTCTCTGCAAGCCCTTCCTCTCATTGCTAGTCTTTCTGATCCTTCTTCAACCACTGCCTTCAATGCCTCTAACAGTGATTCTACATTTGGAGTAAACATGAATCCGAATTCATTGTCAACCACAATCGACCCTTTGATGCTTGGGAATCTAGAGGCCAACACAGGTTTAGCACTCATCATTGCTTCCATGAGCGTTAAATCCAGCCCCTGAGGTCTCAACGTGGGGTTTACAAAAATGTCTATGGCATTATAAAAAGCTCTGAGTTCATTTGGACGCATTGAACCTAATACTATGACCTGTGGTCCGAGGTCCCTGTAGCGGTCTTCCCATGGTCCAGATCCTGCAACAATCAAATGTACCCCGGAATGTGAAGCCAACAATTTACCAAAGGCTTCATATAGTATGGGATGGCCCTTGTCCTTAACCAATCTCCCGGCCACCCCAAGGACTACTGATGCATTTTTGGGTACACCAAATTTAGCTCTAAATTTGTGGCCTAAGTTTTGGTCGATTCCAAACTCATCATCATCAATACCATTTAATATGACATGGACTCTGTTACTAGGTATTTGATAAACATCCCTAAGCATTTCACCGCAACTATCACTTATAGCAATATGGTTGGCATAGTTATGGAAAAATCTGATTTCATTCAACACCTTTGGGACTACTCCTTGTAGACTTTGATTGAATGTAGGGGATATGGGCTCACCAGGTTGACGGATCAAGTCTTGGTATATTGATGATTGTAAGCTTTCAAGGGCAATACCGTGCCATGAAACAGCTAAGTTTGGGACATTTCGGGCTAGCCAATGAGGAAGTGCAACACTTTCAGAGTGTACCACATCGAATGGTTCTTTCTGGTTCTCAACTTCATATAGGGACCATGCTAAATTGTACCTCCATTGCCCTGGTGTCCCTTCATGGGCATGAATCTGCGGTGAAGTAACAAGACTTTTGCTGTCATGGTTAGTTTCTGGAGTGGCTGGTCCATCATTTGGAGAAGTATATACATGTATTTGATGACCACGACGAGCTAAAGCTGTGTGTAGAGTTTGAGCATGACGCTCCATGCCACCTGGGGTGGAACCAATAGGCCATTTCCTAGAAAACACCGCGATCTTGAGAGATAAAGGAGGAGCTTGTCGTTCCTCGAGAAACTTCAAATGGTTCCATGCAAACTGAGCTATACGGAGATCTCCGGACCATTGGGTGTTGATGGCGGAGGATGAGAAGCCACGCAGGAGGAGTAGTATTGGTATTGTGAAGAGTAGTAGTAGGAAGATACATGTTTTGGAAGGGAGGAGGTTTTGCTTCTTTGATTTATTGGTGAAAGCCATACTGGCCGGCTTAGAGATGTAGAGAGAATTGTGTGTTTAGTTTGTGTATTAATGTACAAGAAGAATTGTAAGAGGTCAGCAGAGACGAATGAATTTCTGAATGGTTTTCACACCAAAAAGCAAAGTAGTGGGGAAGGTAAGCATGCACTTAAGCAAGTGCTTTTTGGTTGTGGTTTCTTGAACATGTTTGTCATCACTACTACTTTACTAGTTTAGTCTGTTTTTTCAGAACTTTTACGGAGTTTGGTCCGAGATCACTGATTTGTGTATGAGAGGATGGTCCGCACGTGATTGGACCATTCTACCATTTTCTCCATGAGTTTGGAGAAGTTGGAGAGAGATAGAGTTGATCCAATCACATACGGACCACCTTTTCAGACACAAATCAGTAATTTCGGATGGCACAAAAAGTATCAATTGGGTACCACATGTGGTAGTTTACTTGTGAGTTGTGATCCAACTATGTATTATGCATACATAGTTTGGTGACTTGTTAGGGTGTCTTGCAAAACAACAAACAGTTGAATGAATGTAATGAAGCAATGTATTTTGACTTGAGCACTAATGCATCACTTTCCTTTTTTTCCAGGTTGATTTGGATGTTTTGTTGCACAAGGATCGTAAAGGTTGTGAGTCAATGGTGTTATGGCCTAGTGGTTAGGGCTGTGTGGGTTTGTCCCCCACGTCCTAGCTTCGAATTCCACCTGCGGCATGGTTAATTTCTAATAGGTGTTGACCTATAGGTCGCCCAATTGATAGGTTATGGGATCCTTAAAAACCCAGCTCGCTTTCCAAAAAAAAAAGATCATTAAGGTTGTGTATCAATTGGTACACATTGACTTGCAAATGTTTAAAAGGAGTCGTACAAACAATTAAAGGAATTTGATTGCTATTTCCTCAAGCTAGATACTCTACTCTGAGTGTAATGACCAAGTTCATTAGGCCAATAATCCTGCAATGCGCAATTGCACATGCGAGGGAGAGGGCCTGCTTGGCTTGTTTTGAAGTAAATATACTATATCTTACATTACAAGTGTTTTTCGCATTTCCAATTCACGCAACATGCATGTAAATCGATACCATCTTTAGATCCCCAGAAGCTTATCACAAAATAATTTTTATTTTTATCTTGGTATCGTCTATGCCTCGAGAAATCCAATAAATGAGATAAAGGGAATTTTTTATTAATATCACAAAGTGATCAAGTGCTCACCTGTGATACATCGTTAGCCAGCCGCCCATTGTCCAAGACCACCTGAAAAAGCATTCCTTAAACACTCACAAGACCATTTATCAAATTATTTAATAGCGAAATCTCATACACGTATTTCAAGAAATGCTATTAAAATGTTCCTAGTGTTAATCAATAATTTTTCTAAAATTTTTAGCTCAAAGAAATTAAGAAATAATTTTTTTCAAATTAATAGTATCCTAATTTACCTTGAAAAGAAAGGGAGCCGTTTTTGTTAGTATAAATATTTTTTAACCCTAAACAACCAATGGCCACTCATATGGATGTGTAAAGTTTTATCACCCACGCTAGTGAACCCTCCCGCTCCATGTGAGATAGCAAGTAAGATGGACATCAACCTCAATTGGAATCAGCGAACTTCTTTTAGAGGCATGAAGGTAGAAACAACAGTTTCAGCTCAAATTTACAAGAATTCGAGATAAATTTAGAAAAGAAGAAGGAGTAAAACAAGAACCTCTATTCGTAAAGTTTGCGAAAAATGTCGATTGATCCGTAGACGAGAACGAATTATAGTAATTTGCTCCAACCCTAGGCAAAAACAAAGAAGGATAATGTTTCTGAAAAAAAAAAAAAAAAAGGGACTCTACAAAGTACCCAATGCACAAATAAAAGAAAAGATTTGTTTTGGCACGAAATGGAAATATCCATATATCTCTGATTCATTTTTATGAGATGATAAAATATGGCAAAACCCATATCAAAAACTAGTTTACGTACCTATGTGCATTTTATTCCATGAAAAAATCGGCGTTTTACTTCACGAAAGTATCCGCATTTTACTTCACGAAAAAGTAGTCTTCAAATATTCAAGGGGATAATAAATATTCAAGCAAGTTTCAACAGATACCCAAGGTCAGATGGTTTCATGTAGGGGTGGGCACGGGACGGGATGGGACGAGATATACCCATCTCTATCTCATCTCGTTCATACAGGATCAGGACGGAACGGGACGGGATGGGAAAAACCCCATCCCAACCTCGTCCCATCTCAAATGGGTTCGGGACGGGATCAGCGTGCTGCCTGTGGGTGCAATATCTAGTTCACATTTACAATCTAAGCTTTGTTTCCTCTCTACAAATACTTCAACTTTCAGCTCCATTTGCATGTCCCCTCTTCAACCATGGCTAGTATGTCAACTGAATCTCCATTTCTTTTTCTTCTTATGATCCTGGTTGTCCTATCTCACTTGGCCAATCTTTCTCTTGGCTACCAACAAGAAAGTTTGAGAATCGATCTAGTCCATCGAGATTCACCACTTTTTCCTTTTTACAGTGCTTCAGATACAAAGTCAAACTGGTTCAGAAATGCAATGTTGCGTACCAATGGCCTTCGTGGGTCGTCTTCAGGTCAAGGAATCTACTTGGTAAAAATCTTTATTGGTAATCCACCTTCTCAAGTCTTACTTGCTGTGGATACGCAAACTATGCTATCATGGATCCAATATCAGACTTGTCATCAAAACTGTCCACACTCATGTATAGACAATAGAAGCAAGTCTTGTGTATACCAAGCATCCTATTCTGGTAACTCATACACTTTTGGAACAATTCTAGCTGATACTTTAATCATTGCTTTGGCAAGTAGTCAGTCTACTGCTTTTCCAGAATTCATACTTGGGTGTGGTTACAACAACAACGATTCTTCAAACATTTCTTGAAGTAACATTTCTGTTACCACTGCAAACACCATGAGTTTATGTCAGTCATCTGTAAGTTTATATGAATAAAAATAAATAAATAAATAAAAATATTAATAATAAATATTAAAAAATTAATTCAGGACGGGACGGGATTGGCGGATTGAAAATCTTCATCCCATCTCATTCTAGATCGGGACGAGACGAAATCGGGATGAAATTATTCAATCCCATTAAAACCCGGAAAAATCGAGATAAAACGGAACGGGATCGAAATCGCGGGATGGGATGCCCACCCCTAGTTTCATGGTCCCCCGCCGGTACTTGTGAATTCAGGGGACCAAGAAGAGGGACACCCTTTGCTGCGCAAACTGCGACAGCAAATGCTATTACTGTAGTAATCGATCAGTGTATGCAAGAAGTAGACGTCAGAATAAAAGGTCCCGATCTCGGACGAGATTCTGCCTGACAAAAACACAAAGCTTGTTCTCCCTAAATCTGACTTCTTTTAAACTTTCATTCAGAACTCTGATCCTCTTAGACTGCTCACGAACAAAGAGCAAAAAACGAGTAACTGCCATCTAAACAACAAGCCAATAAGTACTGCCACGAGAAAGTCTACCTGAACCATTTCTGACATCCCTACAGTTAACGAATAAGAACCCATTGAATGTAGTTCACCCTTGATGATGGCCCTCGAGGGAAAAGAAGATAATAGAGATGAAATATGATCACAAATAGTAACATTTTCTAAGAATATACCGTTCCATTAAACTAAAACAAAAACCATTTCTGCACAACCCCAGGAGTTTCTAGTATACAATACAATTAACCTGTATGGATCATCAATCAACTAAACATATGTTTAAAAAAAATTTGCTACTCAGTCACTCTCAAGATAGAAACCAAAAAAAAAAAAAAAAAAACACAAACCATCTACAGCCAAATTTCTGATACCCAAATTCAGATTCGCTATATCTCTACATTAGCATTGTAGTAACCTACACCAAGGGGAGAGAGCTATTCCCTACTTCAATCAACACTATAATCCTGCGAGCATCACCAGCATCGAAAGGATAGCCCCTACGTCCAGGAGTAGTCCTTCACAGATCCACCCATCCAATTGGGGAAGAGAAGAAAAAATAAAATAAACAAACAGGGCTGATCAGGTCATCTCCAGCAAACCTGGTAACTAATGCAATGTGCCTTTTGACATATCACAATGAGACCCCTGTGAAATTAGACTATCACAACACCCTGTCAACACTACGAGTCAACCATCTCGTCTTGAAGCTCACTAGGTGCAATGAGCCCAGGAATAGTCAGCATCCTTTGACGCTCCCTCTCTCTTTGAGCTGCCGCCTCTTCAGCATAGAGATCTTTGTTGTCCTGCAGGATTCACAAGTAACATGATGTTTATAACAGCTATTGAGAACTCCGAAATGCAAATATCATTTGACACCTTATATTTGAGGTAATGTATCATAGAGTTTTATCAACAGTTCACACTGATAAAAACTACCTATAGAAAACAGCTTTAACATGACCAGAAAATAAGAAATAAAAAATAAAATTACAAGGATACGTAAGATATCAAAGGTTTCCTGTTAGTATGGATATCGAGTCCACCCAATATGTTAAAAAAAAAAAAGCTTGATTAGCTATTATACCTGAGCTGAAAATTCTTTTGACTGCACAAGGAAATCACGAATGTGATTTTTAAATGTAGACAGATCATTTCGCGACTCCAAAAGACCAGTTACAAATTGAGTAACCTGCAAAATCACTGTTCAGTAAATCATGAACTCGTGACAGAAAAAGAAGTTCAACAAAAAACTGTCTACCTCTGCTGTTGTCATGTTAGGGAACGAAGTACCCAAAAGTTTTATGGTGTACTCCTGAACAAACATTTTGTTGTTGGGATATGGATAAGCAACGGTTGATGCATCCCACAAAGGCTCTGTCAACGCACCAGAATCCACCTAGAAATGCATTAACATGCAACAGTAAGGATCCCATTCCTTTTGATTTCTTTTATAAGACATGGTACTGAATAAAATTCTTTACCAAGCAAAACAAGTGCTGCAGCACAAGTACATGTAACTTGAACCCAGGCTTATGAAATGTGTCGGTCAATACTGCAAAAATCTCTTGCTCAATTGTCAAAAAGTAAGTTCGATGGAACTGATTGCAAAACTCAGAAACCTGTTAAATGGGTAAACCACAGGTAAGAGATCTGTGAAGTTATAGTTAACTGTAACAATGAATAGGAGTCTACACACCTGGAAATTTTTCAGCATCTCAAGTAAAAGGTTAAGCCCAGTCTCAGCAATGTTCCTCTCTGTGTGTCTGAATGCCCATATAATAGAATCCATGACAAGCTTCAGTTGCTGAATTGAAACAAAAAACAAAAAAAGTAGGCATGAAAAAACAACGAAGGAAATCACAATATGAAGGTCAACGTGTGCAAAAATGAACATCAAGACTGACAAGAACAAAATAAAGAGGGCTGAATTCCAACCTGACTTGACAAGACTATCAAAGCTGGAAAACAATGAGTAGCAATGGCGCGTAGCAAAGAAAAAAATTTCAGACGATGTTCAGGATAATCTTCGAAGTTTTTTGTGATCATCTGCCAATATCAGATGTAGGTTAAAGACACATTGAGATATAAACAAATATTGCTACTTGGACAGCTAGACAAACCTCCAATGTGCATTCAAAAATGGCTTCAAATATACGAGGTACATCCTCTGTCATCACCCCCTTATACCTGCATAAGACATGTCAAAAAGATAAGCATTCATCCTTTTTCTACTAGGTCCTAGTGTATGATAGGCAAAACTTAGCTAATGCTCACTTAGAAATGCAATAAATAGTAATTACTACGTTCACGCACTATTGTTACCAATACTTCCATAGGGCAAGAATAAAAGAGGCACATGAATGCTAAACTAATAAGGCATAAGAATAAAAAAGGCACTCTATATCTGACAAAAATGCTAAACTAATAAGACGCAAGAATAACAAGGCACATGAATAATCAAGTGCCAAAGTGGAAGTGAATCATTTAGCATTTAATGGCATATATGCTTACTTGTTTATAATTGTGGCAAAAAGTGAAAGGACCTCCGACTCCCTGGCATCAGGCAAATTCCTAGCATAGTCGCCAAGAACATGATCCATCATCGGTGGCACGAATTGCTTTCCGATTTGAGGCTGCTCTTCAGCCTTGTCCAGAAAAGTTTCAATGAGCTTAAGTGTTTCTCTTTTCACAGATCTGTTATAGAGGATTGAAAAGCAAAAGTGAGATGAAAACTCTCATACAATATAGGATGTCATTTTAGCAAGTCCAAACTCATGATCTTACCTTAGAAGTTTAACATAGGAACTTCTAGAGGCAAATGGTCCCCCTTCTGCAATGCTGTTTGATATAAGCTCACTATACATTCTGTTTAAACATCAAAAGGTCATAAAGTTGCAATCTTTGAAGCAAGCAAGCAATATAACACAAATATTTTGAGAGATTTATCCTGCGCTAAGATTTCTAATAAGAAACACATCAGAAATTTCAAATACCTGTAAACGTTGAGCATGTCCAGGAAGATCAATGAAATTTGTGATAAGAAATATGTTCCAAGTGAAATAGCAACACTTGTATTTGTCTGCCACATAGCAACACATGTGTTAGTTCCAGCACGCTCTCAGCAATCAGTGAAATACAACACAATTTAGTACAAAATGAGAGAATAAAGAACCCATGAGTCGACCATGAAGCATTTAATTGAGAATGGCCTAGCAACCAGCCATACAAATTTATATAACAAATCAAAATGGTGTTTTAGGTTGGAGATAAAAGAAGGTTGAGATTTACCCAAACATAAATATCAAACGGATCACATAGAGGAGGGAGGAGGGAGGAGGGGAGGGTGTTTGGCTGAAGTTCATGTTTGCATAGGACTAAAATACCCATGGCCAAAGTTGCAAATTCTCGTTCTGTCATACAATTTGGAGAACTAAGTTTTTTTTTAACTTTTATGCCCAAATCAATTCTAACCATCACACATCTAAAGGCTCATCACACATCTAAAGGCTCAGATTGAATTTGAGTGCCGAAGGCCAGAGAATACCTTAGTATGGTATATAACATATAGATAGACTCTACTAACACTTCGTTACCCATCTAGAAAGATGTAATAACTGGGCCTAAACAGAAGTAGCCCTATACCATACAGCACCAGTAAATGATGCATACATCGAATTTGGCAGGATAACAAGACAAAGGTAAGTAATCACAACTAAGTTGTTCTAAAATAAGGTTGCAACACAATAGCTAATGGCAAAAGGGCTTATTGTTTCTCCCACCAATATTACTAATATCCAGATGACCTTACAGCACAAAATTAAAATTGTAGCTACGATGCAAGTCCATTCATTCACTATAAAGGTATCAAATTATCGTAACGTGGTGATAACACACTGATAACAACGTGGCACTTTAAAAAGAGAATGCCACTAAGGCATACCTGCAATATGTTAAGCACAGTCCTGATCACATCTTGTTCCTTCAGAAAATTTACACTAAGGCGTGCCTGCCCAATGATGTCAGCCCATTTCTGCAGGAAAACCTTCTAATTAAGACCTTGAACAATCGATTGACAAGGTTGAGAGCTAAAGAAGTATAGCACAAAGTGATCCAGGCACGAATTCAGTATATAAAAAATCCTAAGAGTTTTGACTTTCAACTTCACCACCTAAAATATGTACAAGTGGAGAATTTACCTGATTTGGGAGTTCCATCAACCTTTGCAGATATTCATCCCTCTTCTGGGGATCAGATTCTGCTTGAATCATATTACCAACCTGTAAAGACGAAATCATAAGAATCCTGATCGGAAGAAAGGTCTCTTATCATGAGCAATGAAATAATCATCCAGCAAATAGAAACTTCAACCATAATCAGATTAACCTACAGATTCATAAAATGTATGAATTTGATGAGGCTCGAGATCTGCAACAGTAATTGGAAGACCAGTTAAAAGTTCAGATACAAACGGTTCGTGTTCCTGAACCTGCAGATAACCATTGTAAATCCGAAAACATATCAGTTATTATTATAGGAACATGAAAATCAATACATTTTATGACCTTGCAATCGGCTCATCCTAAGTATATCAAAAATATTGCGTACAACAGATATCTATCAACTTGAGAAGGGAAATGGAGGAAGCGGAGAATGGATAAATGTTCCCACTGACATTTTCAACAAAATTGCAACCAATTAATTATAAATAATAATAATAAATGTAAGGCACGACAACAGTCCAAATCTATTTACCTGGACGATAACAAATTTACGTTTACACTTCTGAACAATCTTCAAAAATGTGTCACAAGCCATATCCTGCAGTACAAAGAATGTAACAGCAGTACAACAAATCATTCAATCAAGACATCATAATTTTATAAAAAAAAATAACGAGTTTGTGGACCATTATCATGCATGGACAACATAATATTTCTATTTTGTACAGCTATAAAAAGGGCCAATGCAAAAAAAAACAATAATAATAAATAAATAAATAATACTGAACCCATCATCAAGCACACTAAACCTATCCCTGATGGCCAAATTGCAGCAAATAAAATTTATATGATTACTGAATCTCACTGGGGGCTGACTTCACAAATCCATATGGACTATCAACCACCTCACCAAGCATCCCATAAAAAAACATCACGAAATTTTTTTTTCCAGTTAAGTATTGCCAGTAAAAATAGTGCCAAAGTTCTCTAGCAGGGTGATTGAAAAAAGGCAACTAAATGATACATGAAATATGATTTGAGCAAAACTTGGTCACAGAAAATTACACACAAATAAATGAAAAATACCTGAACACCAGGATGTGTTTCATGCATGAACTCAAACAACTTATTTACAACAGTTTTTAGAAACTTCCAATGGGCTCTTAGAAATTTTGGATACTGTCCAACAACATACCTGCATAGCCAATCCAAAATCAGTAAATTCTGAAGTTAAAAGGGTTAATTGCACAAGGGCATTTATCCATCAGCAACCCTTACATGATGTTACTTGCAATAACAGCTTTATTATCTTTTCCTTTAGTGATTTCACAAAGGTTCAGTAAATCACGTATGACCATCACCAGAAACCTATTCTCCTGTCAAATACAACATAGAAAATTGTAAACCAACATTCATTTCAAATGTGAAATTTCATCTGCCTTAAAATTTAAAAATGACAATTAACTGATAATCAAATGAACAGTTGCAATACTAGTGACTAATTCCACTCATCCATACAAAGAATTACATCTCCGCCTATCACAACTAATGATATCAACACTGATGTGATGGTTAAATGATGCATTTGGATAAATTCAGTGGAAACAAAAAACGATCACATCGCTCGCACTTAATGTATGGGGTGCTTTGGGTGAACTCCACTTTGAAAAGTAACTATAAATACAGATTTCAGAGCAACAACTGCCACGCAACTAGTTTTTTATACACACATGCACACACACACACAAAAAAGAAGGCACTCTGTTCTCAGTCAAGAACCAGGAAGTTGACAGATAAGAGGTTACAAAACTAATCTGAGGAATTTTCAAGCCTTAACCCACAGATCTTTTGTCATGACGGAGGTTACATCAAGGAAATTCTATTAACAGCAAAGAGATTGCTAAATACCTCATACATGTATTAGCTTAAGCTATAAACTTCTACCCGACACCCTCACGCATATCTAGAAACAGCAAGGAATGAGGATCTACTGAAGGTTTGGCACTAATGCAGTAAATACAAAAGACCAAAGTATGCAGTACAGAGAACACAAAATATATCACCGCCTTTTCACAGATAAAGGCCCCTGCATAAAGCTACTCAGACATTAAAAATAAATAAAATCTGGATCTCCAAGAAAAAAAGTACCTGCTCCTCCATCATGGATCCAGATATAGATCCTATGGCCCAGCATAAAGTGTTTAAGTTGTTCCAAGACCAATCCTCTCCATTCAATTGCTTACTCAACTTCTTCAACATCTATAAAAATCAAGAAAAGAGCCTACAGTGACTTCTTGGATACACTATAGAATTCCAGTGTAGGTAAAAATAATTAAAATTTTAAATAGCACCTAATGGAAACCATTTACGTAGCATATCCGGGAAAAAATTACAATCTAAAGCTAAATATAAGCAATCCAACTGTGAAAGCGTAGAAAGATGCAAAATAACATTCGGTTCTTGAAAAAATGACTGATTGTGACATCGGAAGATATGATCAAATACATAAGGAAAGAACAATAATTTAAAGATACGCATGAGAAGTAAAACACGTCGAAAGAATACAAAAGACTTGAAAAAATTAGAGGTCCTTCATCAAGTGGCATTCCATATCCACAACGAATTTGTCGACTGAATAGTTTTGAATATAGTACATGCATTACACATTCCAATTTTAGTTCTTTTATGTTGCTATTTTTCACAAAATAGTATACTAGCAATTTACAAGTTGCAATATGAGCACCTTGGAAAAGGTCTCTAGGGCTTAAAATTTTTAATCATGTAGCTGCCTGCTTCACATCACTGTGTTTGTAGCTCTATTCTAAAAATCGGCCTAGGCGCTAGGCAGCTAGGAAACGCCCAGGGCAGGTTTTAGAATTTTATTTTTTATTTCCGGTTAGGAAAAAAAATTGCATATTTATTTTGCCATTGAATTGGAAGTAATATAAATTATAATACATACAACAACCAAAAAAAAAAAAAAAAAAACCTAGGCCCCAACTAGGCTTCTGGGCACTAGTCCCTGCTCGCCACCTGCCCACCGCCTAGTGATTTTAAGAACATTGGTTTGCAGTATATCAAAACTAATTTTTATTTAACTTCCTAGATATACTAAAATTAGCAACATCGTCTGAAATCTCTTGCAAGGAACTTTGCAAATACAGTCAAATTTATGTGTTTGGTTATGTTCCCAAATATGACTACAACTCACATTGGCATCACGAGATGGTGATTGCATAAGGACAACAAGGAAGAAGGAAGAGATAAAACATTAAATTGGAATTAGCTGCATTGCAAGTTTGAATGTAAACAAAACAAGAGCAAACAAATAAACTCAGATGGATACGATAAGGTAACTTTAACCTTGTTAACTCTATACCTGCTGTTCAGTGTCTTCATGGTCAAGGTGAGCCAAGTAAATCAATGTTTCTCTCATTATCTGATCCACAATAAAACATTACAAATGTTAAAACTAATGTATATTATGTGAAATTTCAATAAAGATCAACTCGAAGACAAATGGTCCTTGTAAAGACAAAACACACACCACAAATGTGTGATATCCCTGCTATATTAGCATAAGATTTGCAAGTTCTAAATTGTCAACCCCCCACTCCTCATTAATAACTGAAGCACTTCAAGACCAATGCACTAATGATGCAAACTGGTAGCAAATTAGCAATGATTGTTAAATCACTGATATACAACAATCTTGACAGAGAGTTACAATATTTATAAATAGTTATAAGGGATGAAACACAAACCTTGTATTGGACAAGCACATCATTGTCCTTCATGGTTTCCCGTACGATATTTCCATCCTCATCTTCGACAATCAGAACTTCTTCGGGTTTAGCCATACGACATATCATCAGCATTCTTAACTTTGACATTGGATTAGCATAAAGTTGTCGCCGTTGCCCAATTTGTGAACCAAGGCCATCGACCATACCAGGCAGTAGCGGCACCTACATTTTACATACATGAAAAGTTAGATATGGAAACTGAGAAATTCATCTTTAGCATCAAAGGCCTGTTCCATCATTAGACATTGTAGCCAATCAACATGTAATGATGAGACATAAAGGCATATGAATAAAGAAAGTTTAAATTTTTATTACAGAAGGCATATGAGACATAAAGGCATATGAATAAAAAAAATCGAGAGAAGCAAGAGCAAGTTCTAGTTAAGAAGCAGAAACAGAAAGTTCAAATTTTTATTACAGAAGGATCATGATTGAAGAGTAAGAACCGTGGCAACTGAAAAGTGTACTAGGTGGTGACCATCACTGTTGGACAGGATTACTCAATTCATGTTATCTTTTTGTTATACAACATGAATGATACACTATGATTGTGCACATGAAGTACAAGTGTCAAAACTATTTGGCTCAATGTAGCATGAATTCCAAATCCGTCTTACAAAAAGCTAATTCTATTCTCGCTTCGTTGGAACAAGTGATAGAGAATACCCAAACAACCCTTCCTAAATGCTAGAAATATTAATACATTAACATTGCATTATGTAACCATAATATGGGTGAGAAATCACAATTTAACAGGTCTGTAACGTGAACATACTGACAAACACCTAGAAGTGGCTCCATGACAGTATTACAACTGTAGGAATTTGTAACGTGCACATCAATTATGACATACTCATTCCATTGCCCACAACAGGGAATAGCATTCATGTTCTCTCATGAGTCCAATTCTCCTCATCTCAGTAGTAACATTTCTTCGTGTTCATCACGAAAATCTGTGCAAGCACAGAAGAATGATACAACACCTTGAACAATTGAACCACAACTAACTATATCAAAATAACTGTGAATAGAAATACAGACCTGAAGCCCCATTGCATTAGCAGTTACAGCAGGGTTGTCCAAATTATTATGTGCCTCAAAGAGCTCTAGAACTATGGAATTCCAATAGTCCAAGCAAACCTGTTAAGATTATATATTCATAACCATGAGTACATGCCAATCACAAAAGTAGAACAAGCAGCAGCAAGGAAAGAATATGAATAATCACCTTGAAAACCTCGGTATCGTCAACATATGAGATACCAATCAAATATTCAAGTCCCAAGAGAAGTAAAGATTTATTTTCTGGAGTTGATTCAAGTACGCGAATATGGGACTGCATAAGAAATAAAATATACAAATCAAGAGGGGGGAAATTAGAAAAGAAGAAAAGGACAAATAAGACAAATAATAAGAACTGTACCTTAAAAAAGGCAGTGAAGAAAAGGGCCAGATTCTGAATAAATGCCTGAAAAAAAGAAAAAGGAATCGAATTAGACACATGCTCGGAGGACACGCAACTTGATCATAATCCCAATGAAAGAAAAGATTTCACCTGTTCTTCACTGGAACCCTGGGCATAAGCTTCGGGGATGTTTGTTCCAGGTGGAAGAATGGTCTAAAAGCATCACATACGAAGGCAAAATGTCAGCAATTGGTTTATGCCGAACATCAAGAATCAAATTTATCAATATTACTACGAAAGTAATCAGATTTAAACCAAAAGTTTGCACACCAAAGTTATAATAATAAATGTTTTCAAAACTCAGAAGTATGATACCTGTAACTGCACCATAAAGATAGTATACATCTTGACATATTGCACATCATAGAAGTCCCCAAACTGAAGGGTGGCAACCTGCAAGCGCCACGACAAAGACGTAATGTGACATTAACCTCCATTGTTCCAGTATTCCTGAATGGGACAGTTTACTGTTTTACGTTAAAGTGTTGTTTATATTGAAGTGAGGAAAGCATGTTTACCTCTGTCAAACACTGGAGAGTCAGATTCCTATATGATCCCACCGGGAAGAAATTCAGTAATCTTTCCAGCTGTTCAATACATAGAAGTGAGGAAAATGTATTACAATACTGAGGATGAAGTGAGATCTGAAAAACTAGGATCTATTACTAATACATATATTTTTATGTAAATGTGTTCCTCTCTTTTCCATTAGTTTTAGTCACAGAGATACAGGGATTAATGTACACACCAGGGGGGATTCGAAGATATAGCCCAGGGGGATCCACGAGAGAAAAGCATGCAAAGTTCCAAGTGTTGCTCGTACAAGCTCAGTTCTTTGAGATGCTGATAGTACATATAAGCACAACTCATGAATGAGTTGAAACTCACTGTTAACAAGCAAAACAAACTTCCTTGTAAGGCCAGATCACAGGAACAGAATAGTTAAAGAAAAATTTACCGTAGTAACAACTAACAACAGTAAAAGGCATGAACTGAGAACAGATGAGACTATTATCTTGTTGTATCATGGTTTGGGTGTGCATTAACTGAATGTTCATATTTTAGCACTTTGATTTGGCTTTTTCGTCTATCTTGCAACCATCCATAATATATTTTCCATTTTCCTTTGACCTTTTTCATTTCCGTTAAAAATTCATCAAACAAAATACTGTTGGAAATTGAATACTTGAATTTTGATCAATTTCACAAGCTTAAACTTGCATTAATCAAAACGAATAAAAGCAACGGAATGTGGACTATGTAAGAATTATTTTCGTCTGCATAGATCACTGGAAAAAAAAATTAAAAAAAAAACAAAAGTAGTAATAACTCAAAAGAGCTTTGTGGTACTACCGTACTAACACAGCACCAATCAAGGCAAGGACTGCTAAATAAACAAAACAATACAATTAAAACATACAAAAAAGAAAGTGAATGATCATACTAAGTCAAACCCGTTACAATAACATAGAATCACAGATAGAGGGTTCCCTCACCCACCGGCATTTGGTACTCATTACGTGAACCTTTATGTGTATCGTGTGTTTTCTTCCATTGGTTAAATTAGAATAACAATCTTTCTTGTCAGCTATATCAGGCCAAAATGAGAGTTCAACAAGTTGCACCGCAACAGTTAAGACCTTGTATCCTTTGATCCCAGCACTCATTAATGTTGCCAGAGATCTTTCAGCTATCCATATGGTTAACCATTTCTTCCATATATGTTAAAGCAATAAATCACACTCCAATTATTTAGTATTGCAACAATAACAGCTTACCTGTTCAGTGACTGTTTAAGCTCTTTAATCTTTTGCTGAGTCATTTCTCCTCTTGAAAAATCAAACACCTCTTCACTGAGCAACTGAGAAACAACAATCCACATCGCATATTATAACACAGTATACTAACTAATCCCAAGATTTTAGAAATATTAATCGAGAACTGAGGCGTGGCCCTTTCATGAGGCATGAGGCATAAGCCTCAATGAACTGAGCCTCAGTGTATGATTTAATAACAATCATTTAGAACAATTGAGACTGATCTAATCAATTGTTAAAACACTGATGATGCGTAAGCCTGAGGTTGTTAACCATAAGCATAAGCCTCTAGCTGAGGCTAAGCAAAACAAAATTACCTTCAATATAGCCATGCAGTTCTCACATATTGTTTCACTAGTCTTTGCTGCTGAAACAAGGTCAGGAATAAAGCTTCTCCATCTAGCTGGCCATTCATGTTTTAAAATCTGAAATCAATGAAAGCATAAATCAGGTATGAGCAATTATGAACAAATAGACAAACAAAGAACAGTTCTGAATAATTACACAAAATGGGAAACAAATATAAAAGCAAATATATAACAAATAGTCACTTAACCACTGCATGTACAAAACAGAATTTGTGTAAGACAAACAAAACAAAACAAAGTCAAAAGTCAGACATGAGAGAGAAACCGCTACTTAATACTTCTAAAGCAGCAATGTACTACAGAATTTCATGGTTTAACAAGTTGGAAACATGTGGTAATATATGAAGATAAATAATAGAATACACAATGTAACTAGGTAAAAAGTTCTAATAAATCTGACAAGATAAGAATGTGGACTACCTGAACCAGAATGATATTGAGTTTGTTGACATAAAGCCTTTCCTGACGAAAGGAGACTTCATTACCGGAGAGCTATAGGAAAAAAATCAAAATTAGACATGAACAAAAATTAAAAGTTAAAAAGGAATTTCTTGTGAGGGAGATAAATAGCAATAGGACATATTTATTAGAGATAAATAAGACATTCGTTGAGAATGAACATCCATGTGTCAAAATAATCAAGAAGTATACCTGGACAATGACTTCTGATATGTAATTTTTCATCCCATCGCGTTGTTCAACAGGCAAAGCATTCCACCTGTACTTGATGACACCTTCAAGAACCTGCATACAGCAACAAAATTATTACCTACATCTATAAACAATTAAAAGGTGAGGGATTGCTAAAACATTTGGCTCTCGGTTAATCTAATTGCCAAAAAAAAGGAAAGGAAAGATTTCTAGGAGAATAATTCCATGGTCAAGTATGTTCCAACTTACAATTACCCATGTACAAGAGGCATAGTGAGTGTGTGTGTGTGTGTATATATACACACTAATCATTCAACTTTAGCATGTACCTGCTATTCCACCAGACCCTAAAGATTTGACTGTAATTATCCTTCTGACAAAGCCGAAAATACAAAAGAGAAACCAACTTCTGAAAACTATCCTTCTGCATCAACTTCTCGAATTAAAAGGCCCAGGAGGAAGACTCAAAATAGGTAATTGGCTCCTCCAACACTTAGAAGTCAAGAATAAGTTGAGCAAATATGTCAATTAAACTGAGAAACGAAAATGGTATCCGACAGCTTCTCGAAAAGTAGAAAGCATTGATACAGGGGAAATAGCTTCAAGACAAAACATTTTATCATTAGCAGATACTATCCCTATAAAAGCTTCTCTCCACAAACACTAGGCTGATACTGTTTGAGAATACTACTGAGGGCAGCAGCTCGGCGAATCTCCCAGTCTTTAAATGCTCTTCTTCACAACTGATTCCATAATCTCAACTGAATCTTGTGATCCCAATTCCCAATAAGTCTACAGCTGAGCCATCCTTCAAAGACAATTCTAATACGTCTGAGAACTCATCTTTAAAAGGGGAGTTGTTGTACCATGTATCTCACCCAAAGCACACATCAACACCTGATTTCAGTTCAAAATAAGTGTGCAGGAAGAAAAGCAATCTGGGAGAAGAACTTGTAACTGCAAGTAAAAATGCTCTTCCACGCTGAACATCTGAAGGATGGGTATTTAGCGTTGGACTTCTAAACAGTCCTGTGTTCTCCATACTAATCTGGAAACCTCCATAGAGCATCTATTTCTTCTATTTATCTCTAGAGCCATTTTCCCATCAGAGCTCTACAGAAAAAACTAACCAGCCTTATGCCTAAGTAATGACACACCTTATCCCTTAGAAATTTTCTATCTTGTGGAATAGATCTCATGACTGATCCAAAAAAATTGAAACCACTTCTCTCTTTGGGTACGGCACAGGTCCATTGAATCATTTTTAAGGAATCCACTTTCTTCCATGGGAAGCTCATTGGAAACTGGATGTTACGCCATCTGAAAGGAACAAAATGCAAAGAATTTTCAATTTTATTCAACCCCAAGGTTATGGATCCTATGGGTGTGTCGATGGAGATCTTGGTCAGTCTTGGATATTTGGGTTTAAATCTTTATCAGTGGTTCAGAGAGATCTTTGTATACATTGAATCTAATTAGGATTCTCTAGTTAGGAGACCTTATTCTGTTTATGGTTACCTCTTTACGTAATTCACCCCTTTCAATCAATAACTCTGAACCTTCCGAAAAATACCACTCAATAACATTTCTTGTGTTGGGGTAAAATGCCGGTGAAAATTTTCATTGGGAAATTTATAGAAAAAGCCGTACGAATTTGTACTGTATAAATCGAACAAATCCAATTTGTTTACTCTTTGAGGTTCTTACTCACCTGTAATTGCATTACATGAGAGGTTTTTTATTTAAGACATAATGGGGTCAGGAAGGGATGCCAGGTACCCAACCAAACTAGTAAAAGCAATTATGAAATCCCTCAATGTGAAGAGTTGCCATCAAAATATCCACACCAAAATAGAACACAAGAAAATTACAACTGAGTACTCAAGCATGCTTCATTTCATAGATATTAAGCATGTGACCTTCGTAATAAAATCGGAAACTTTTGAACAATAGACAGTTTGGTAAGTGAAAATCGGTTATAAGTTCAGTTAATTCAAACATACAGTACATAGATGTTCAAGTATAGTACAGTTTGCTTTCCAAAAACATAAGGTCCAATAAATATTCACATTGTAAATATCTTGAGACATGGATGTAGTCTCAATTCATTAATTACTAATCAAAGATTGCCTAGAAAGAACATAACATATTAATATTAAAGTAATTTTACACATACTAATCAAACATAACATGACAAATTCAAACGTTGTAATACACTAAATAGTAAATAACAGAATAATTCAAACATAAAAATCTAAATCATAAATAGAATGACTTAACTAACGACACATTTCTACCTGCTTTTTACTCTTTAGGAAATGGGTTTATATTTTAATTTATTAGCAACTCTCATCATATAATACAATCTTCAAGGTGCGGATTGATTTATAATTTGACGGCACACCCTTCTTACTAAAAGACGTTGTGATTTTGCAACACGTTTAAGAAACAAGTATTAACAAACGGAAAGATGATAGACTTTGAAAGTGTATAAGCATAGTAAATGAGCTAGGATACTTCATATTAGCTTACTGTCTAACTCTAATCTCTTATATAATCTAAATTTATTATCCTTTCCTTAAAAATAGGCACTGTGATTCATGAAAAAGATTTGTAAATATTGGTTAACTTCTCAAAGATTATGGTGTGTACATACATCTTTTTTTTTTTGCATAGTTATCTGCATCGTACAATTCGTGATAGCATAACTAAGCCACCTAAATACACACCATACAATTCACCAATACACCATTGCCGACAATGTATCATGTTATGTTGCAATAAACATATCTTATTTCGGTTTTTGATCCATGTTTCAATAAACTACATACGTTTAGAATACTTCTCATCATTACGATCTTCCTGTAATTCACTCGGTGATTGATGACACCTACTGCAAGCATTGGGGCAATATTCAAAATAATTTGCAGTATAGTGATCTCGCATTGAGGCGATATTCACAGTATTTTACCTATGATTAAATTCCACAGGTGTATTCTCTTATGGACACATTTATTTTAGTTATAACCAGTGTGTGATCATTATTTTCTCAGTTTTATGATCTTCTCAATCACAATGACTTGTTTTATTGTATTCGACCTGCTTGTTTGACAGAAAAAAAAATTAATACATCAACCGTATAAATTACATGATTTACTTGGGAGTGTTCCTAACAAAGTCTTACTACGAAACAGGACGAGAACCTAAATCTCAGCCCTAATAATAGCAGAAGCTAGAAATAAATCTTTCTAGTGCAAAAATAGTACCCACTACAACAGCCCATTACTACTAACTTATCTCCGTTCTAAAATTAGGAAAGAGAAGGCATTGTAAAATCAAATATATGTAATTCTAACCTGTAGTGCAAAGAATTTAGTGTTCAAATTCTGTGAAGTTTGTAAAATGTGAACCACTTGCAGCCACATATCTGGATTGGTCTGCAACTCCCGCAAAATTTGGTCTGCAGCTGTCCTCTGCAACCAACAGGAACAAATACAGATGAAAAAAAAAATCGGCATAAATTGAAAAAAAAAACACACACACACACACGCTTCCTTTAATTGTTGATGCACAAGTATGACTGATTTGGCATATTTAACCTCGACTCAAATGGAACATGCGGGATGGAAAAGAGATTATACACTTATCTTTCTAAAGCACACAAATAAATCAAGAGATTATATAGGCTGTTTTTTTAAGGATTTGATATTCACATGAGATTTTCTCTTAGACCATTTTTTTAATTCCCTATCTTTTTTTTTTTAAGGAACATCGACCATTGTTAAAATTGTGGCTAACTAGCTACCAAGGCAGAAACAAACTTCTTCCTTCTCCAACCCACTAAATATTTATCCTATTTTCTATTTGCCACACCAAAATAAGAAGAAATGTTCCCAATTTTAAAATTCTTAACAAGGAACTTATAGTGACTAAACTCATTTCTATATGAGAATTGAAGGGTGGATGCGTGTAAAATGTGGTATAATACTAACAGAGGGAAGATCTTAACAAGGAAATCTGTGTGTTCCTTTCCTATCTATGTTGCCTGCCTACCTCCCTCTTGATTACTTGATACACTCCATCTCTCAATCTTCTTCTCCCTGTCTTCTTTCTCTCTCACCATCTCTCGCTCCCTACCCATTTTCCAAATCTCTCTCTTCTAACTCCCCAAATGTCACTCCCCACACAACCTTGCAGGCTTGCACCATAGCAGCAATACATATAAAACATTTCAGACCATTTAACTTTCCATAAGGACTTTAAACTCTCTAGAATAATCATCATCGACATTTCTACTCTTACATCAAGCAAATATGGCAATGTAATCAAAACATGATGTCTATTTCCACCCAAGTTCCCATCTTTACCTCCCCGATGTTAAAACTCTTAATTTACATGTTCCCTTCCAATTTTTCCAGCTATAAACTAAAACATTTTGCGAAAATTTCATGAATTTCTATAAAACCATCATGCCTTACTTTCTTCACCAATCATCAATCAGAAAATCAAGTAAAATAGAAACCCGATCAAACCATTTGCGAACTATAATCCAGCAAAAATGTAAAAACCTTTGTAAATGAATCAAAAACCACTGACAAAACCCATGATAATTGAAGAAATAAAAAAGGATTAAGCACAAACCTCCTCTTTAGATCCAGTTCCATAGAAAGCAGCGACAGTAGCATCGAGTACAGCCACATCGATCGGCTGACTCAAGTCCCTCAACGTCTCGGCCGCCATAGAACAACAAACACTATTCCTTCCTCCGCTCACTAAAACCTTTCCTTCCAAACCAAAACCCTAGAAATTGTACGGACAACGAAACCCACACACGATGGTTAGTTGTATTATAAACCCTAGAAATGAGTGAAGAAGCGAAATGCAAAGAATACGCGTTAGGGTCGTTGTTGTGTTACCTGTTACTGCCCTAGAGAGAGAAAGTAGAGAGATGGTGAGATTTGAAAAAGAAGGGGGAACACAGAAGGAGAGATGGAAGAGAGAGTGATAGGGTTTTAGGTTAGAGAGAGAGAGAGAGAGAGTTGGATGCCTTTTGATGTGTTTTGTGGGGTTTTTGTGTGTTTTTGAGGGCTCTGTGTGTGTGTAAAGAGTACGCAACGTACAATGCCTTACACCATATTTTGCATTATTTGGGAGGGATTGGGGGTAAATCTTTTGACTATTTTCTTGACCTATAAAGAAATTTGGATCCACCTGGACCGCGACTCGAACTAGTTCATTAATGTATTGAACTGTGAGGCGGGGGAAACAGGGTATGCAATCGGAATGATGTGACATCATCAGATGAAGGTTTTTACAATCTTGAGATACACAAATATTTTGAGAATTTCATCAATATTTCAAGATTATGCCATGTCACCCTTGTTGTAAAATATAATTGTAGAAACCTAATTTTCTAGCATTTTTGTATTGAATTATCATTTAGTGTTGCTCATGTATAACGACGTTAGATATAACGAGTTCGATACGAAGAGTGAGAGGTGTGAGTATTGAGTAGTAGCTGACAATTGTTAGATCATTCAATAAACTCATCAAATCCTGACATTATAGCGAGAAAATGTAAGTGTGTTTCTAGAATAGTTACCTATAACATAACTGTTGAGTTGAGTGAAGAAAAATTTATTTCATTTTTCCCTCGATCTAAAAAAATGGTACGAGACAATTAACATCTAAGGGCGTGTTTGGTTGCATGGAATTCTATGCCATGGGATCCTTACATTTTAGGCCAAATTGGTTTTTATAGAATCTCATAACCTATCAACAAGGTGATACCTACAGGTCAACACCATAAGAAAGTAACCAAAGTAACCATACCGCCGGCGGGTCTCGAACCTAGGACGTGAGGGATAAATCCACACAGCCCTAACCACTCGACTATAACACCATTGGCAATATTTTCCTAAACTTACCACCAACATATTCTTTCTCATCCAATGATTTGGATATGTACGAGATAATAACCCGTCTAAATGTCGAGGAAAGCAGCGAGGGACCCCACAGGGGGAGGGGGAACCGTCCATCTCTTTGGGATGCGCGTTTGACTTTTCAATGCACGCATCCCAAGGGTTGAAAACGCGCATCCCAGTGGAAATGAACGGCTCCCCCTCCCCCCTATGGGGTCCCTCGCCATTTCCCTCGACAATTAGATTTTTTCAAGAGATAATCTATTAACTTCAGGCCAAAGGAGTTATGGTCGAGTGGTTAAGGCCTTGTGGGATTTATCCCCAGGTCCTTGCTTCGAGACCCTCCGGCGGCATAATTTCTTTCGGGGTGATGTTGGCCTATAGGCGGCACCTCGGGGGATAGGTTACGGATCCTATCAAACACCGGCTTGCCTTCCAAAAAAAAAAAAAAAAAAAAATCTATTAACTTCAGTTGGGAACAAAATCAAATGGGTTGAATTAGTCGATAACAAAGTTATAGAAATTATGTATAAATCGATTGTGAGCAAATTACAATGGAGTTGACTTCAAATAAGTTTAGTTTTTCCCCTTCACCATGCTATTTGCTCTTAGTAGATAAACATATCCTAGTATTGTGTTATCCCATCATTTTAACAGATGCTATGAGCCTCTATATTGAGGTATCTACAAGCGTACTTACATTTCCACGAGGATAACAAAAGGAAGAGATGTCTCATAATACAGATAAGCGGATGTCAAACCCAATCCATAGCAAAAGTGGAGTGAGTATTCTCATCATGTTGAACATCAATCATACTCGCATAATCACCAAAAAGTAACCCAATATTCCACCTTTGAGCCTGAATCTGTAGCAAACACATGTCTATGAAAATCCATCGCCATAACCCCTATAGCTCCCTGTTTGGTGTGATAAAAAAACAAGTGTCAAATTTGACTAAGATAGTGTTCGGATCCAAGACAAGAGGAATAGGTTGTAGCCGATTAGATTGCAGATTAAGTCTATGAGGTCAACACTTGTAAAGCACTCTGCAATTGCATGGCTAACTTACCACAATAAAATCAGTCACCAATTATATGTCATTGTGTCGTGGGCTCTCAAAATTCATTTTGAAGGCTTTTTTGCAAGAATATAAAAGATTTTCTATCCATAGGAACAACAATGATTCCGGGTCAATTATGATTCTCAGTGGTCCAGTCTGGAACTTAACTGAAGATTACTTACAATTCTTACAAATACTATTTACTAAATGGAATAGAACCAAATCATTCTAACCATTTGGATATATGTGGTGACAATGTCATTGTTTCTGACCTATAAGTACTCCCCATTTGCTCTTAACTGAAGGAAAAATTAATCCGCAACTACCCCTTCCAGGACCAAGACTGTTGGCATGCTCAATTTAGACCTTGAGCAGCATATGACTCGTTGGGCATCATTTTTTCATGAGCATGCACTGGCGTTACTGGCAAATGCGTCTTTCAGTCAATGAAGTTGATGACGAAGCTATATAAAGTATCACATACACGGACAATAGTAAGTCAGGGCCCAAAAAATAAGTCCTTCAAAGATCTCAATGGTGAGTTGTATCCATAGACTGAAGTGTCCTTCCAAAGAGCTAATCCTGTTAGAAAAATCAAACAATCCAATTTTACTTCCAAAATTTTACTTGCCAAAAGAATCATTACAAGAAGCACCAATTTAACATTATTGATAAGTAAAAACAACATAGATTGGATTTATGTCAAAGCTTTTATTGATAATAAGAATCTACGAATGAACTCCAGGTCCACTCTCATCTTTGAGCCGGCACATCTAAATTTTTAAGAGTATAAGGTAAAAACCTGTCCAAGTGAACAACCCGAGTGTTGCTGCCAAAAAGAATTCCTTGCTTATACTGTGGAAACTGGAATAACGAAGCAATGTTTATGTTTCAGATGCAACAATCGAATCAAATACTTTCCATGAAATGAGTGTCAGGAGAAGACTCACAGGTACATGCTGATAAGGTTTCCCCAACCATACAGAAATGATGCCCAAGATGAACCAGTGAACCTGTGATCACATGGGAAAAGAGTTAACATTATGGACATATGTGGTAAGACTTATACGGAGCAAAGAAGAGTGATTTTGCTGCAGTGTATGATGACGACATTACAATAACCATATGAATGCTTGTTAAGACTTTTAGAAACTTTTTAATGCTTTATTTGTTACTGGAGATCAGGTAACAATCATTAAAATTAAAGAGCAGAAAAGATGAGATGGAATGGACCCAAATAGCCACAACAAGGGGACAACCAGGTTGGTAAGACCTCAATGAGGGAAACAAATCACCATTAATACTCAGCCTCAAACTAATTTTCCAGGCCTACCCAGTCCATGGTATATATCCCATCTCCCATTGGAGCTCACTAAATCCTCTCGTAATACATCTCTGGTCTTGAGGAATATTCCAAGCCAGACCCCATATCTGAATTAGTAATAGTCTTTCAAGCACCAATCTTCATGCCTATTAAACAAAAAGAAAGGGCCAAAAAAATATACGACTGCGTGCAAAACCATGCCTTGTTAGTAACAGATGAATGGCAATTGCACTTATTGTGATATTGTAGAGAAGGTGATATGAAATTGTAAACAAAAAACCTTCAAAAAATCTTGTGAACTAGCAAACTGGGATTCAAACTCACAGGAGAATATCCTTTCTAATGTTTATTAAACAACAGAATAACCAAGCACAAAATAGGAAAAGAGAACAAAAAATTAACAGATCACAACTTCGATCAAGAAGAAACACATTCTTCTGCTAAAACGAAATTTCGTAGATGAGAATCTTGACAGGCTCCATAAATTTCAAAACAGAACCAAAATACATTGCAAACCCACACTTCAATCCTACCAAAAGATAATAAACCAAAGCACAACCTAGACCTTTCTTATAAGTAAAGCAACCATAAACACCTAAAAAAAACAATTTTACAAACAAATTTATCCAAAGTCCCGAAATTTCTCACCAGCTCAACTGGTCATGCTGCAGTTTAAACAAATGCAGCAGTGATACCACTCGAATTTCTGATCATGGAAAGCAACATTGAGATAAAAATAACTTACCACATAAGGTCACGGATCAAGAGTGCGCGTGGGATCATTAAACCATTGCCGATCATGGCAAGCAACATTGAGATAGCTGATAGGCCCTTGATGTTGTCGGGATTGAGATAACTTGTCCACTGACCAAAAAATAATATTTTCAATCATTACACTTTAATCTCAAGATTAATCTGAAAGGAGGGCAAGTATGCAATACCATCTGTGCAATAGGCATCCACATGAATAGTAGAGTTGCGGTCCATCCAGATATTGATCCAATAAATTTGATGCCTTTCTCAGGAAGTTTTCCCATTCGTGCCTGCAAGTTTTAGTACAACAAAATTAAAAGAAATGACTAGTTTAAATGCAAACAGTTTCGGATAAAGGAAAAAGAAATTTCTCGGCATGTGTAGCATTCAATATGAACAGGAAGGATGGGTGATTTTATTATACTCTATTTTGACTGCAATACCTTTTTTCTAATTTAATGGTTATAAACCATATGGCTCTGACTATTCACTACACTACTGAGGTTCATGCTCAAGAAGACAAGTACTTAAAACAGGACAACTGGAGTTATTTGTTTAAACCATCCATTTGGTAAGAGAACCCCTCACCCTACCTATCCATAGATTTTGTTAATGTGCTGTACAGTGAAAAAAAAGTTAAAGGTAATAGAAGTCAAAAAGGATTTTTTGATTTGTGAATTTAGAAATTCTTCATTCTAATCAATTAACAACCTGTGTCATTGACCTCTTAATTAGTTTATTTCTATCTCTGTTACCAGAGATGCATGGTCATGAGTCATGACTAAGAGGATTTTTAATGTAAAACTATCACGCGTGTGTATCCCATCAACATGCATTCTCCATCTATTGACGTAGCTTATTGTCCAGACTCCGCATGTTTTGAAAAAGAACATTGTTTTGAATGATGTGATTTTATTGTTCATTAAATTTCGTTAAGAGAAAGTTCATTATATTAAATCTACAAATTCAAAGTCCAAAAACAAGGCAATGCTGTTGAGCAAGTAAGAGTCAGCAACAACCTAGACTTTTCAATGAGGTAGAACTTGAAAAGCTACAACTCAACAATGTGATGATTGGGAGAAAAGGAGGCGTCTACTTTGAATACATAGTGCGTACTTATATGATGCATAGTAGGGACTTATATGATACTCTAGTTGTAAACCCTTCATTCTTTAAACTTGAAAACAGATGCAGATAATGGTTTTCCCTCATCAGACGATGGGTTCAAATAAAGATTTTCCTTATATCAGTTTATACTTAAGAATAAGTTACATGCTCACAGAAAAAGTTTGAAGTCAATTAAAATGTCAAGATGCAACAAACTTGAAAGGACAACAATTACATATATTATATACACCTCTATATATATAGGCTGAGCATGCATTGTTTCTCAACAACAAAGGTAACAATAAATGTTACTGCTCATCCCATTTTTACCATGTTTTTTGCACATTTAGAATTTCTGTTTCTCAACTTAGCAATCGTCATAGAGATTATATCATTACAAGCTGAAAATTTTCAAAACATAGAAGGTAATAGCATTCTCTTTTTTATCTTCATTTTTCTCTTGTTCAATGATGTTAACTAAAAACAACTTAACTTCAATTTTATCACAAGCTAAGCTATGTTGTCTCAAGCTCCATTGCAACTCCACAACGACGGTCCTGCCACCTATTTTGCACTTAGACGCCTCACTTCAAAGATATTTTGCCCCACCATGGTTTTTCTGCCTCATCGCCACACTTCAACTGAGGCGTGGTTCAGTTGAGATGCTAAATAGCCTGATTAAATTATACATATGCACATAGTTAATAAATACTAATAGTTTGATTAATTTTTAATATAAATTGTTTCTTCTAATTTGTAAAAGCCCTAAAAGGGCCAATGGCATACAGCTCAATGGTTAGAGCAACCCAGCCGGCGGCATCTTTATCAGTTTGTGGTGTGTTGACTAGTTCTGGTCTTTAATGAGTTATGGAATCCTATAAAAAAACCCAGCTTGCCTTTCAAAAAAAAAAAAAAAAAAAAACCCTAAAAGGCTAAAACCGAAAATATAGATTGTGCTGCTCAAATGTTCGAGAACGACTTAGGCTTTACTCCTTCATTCGACTCAATCGATCATGTACTATTCTTCTTCAACACTTCTTCTTCCTCCCTTTTTCTTCTCAACTTTGAACTCTTGGCTCAAGTTTCTCTTTTCTTCAGGAACTCTTCTTCCATAGTGCACCTTTTTCTTCTTTACTTCTTTAGTTCTTCTACTTCAGTCACCTTTTTACATTTTTATGTACTATGCTCGGCTGCATTTATTTAAAATTGTATTTTCTTTTTCTTCTTCTACCATCTTTTCTTCATCTTCTTTTGAATTTTATCCTCTTTTGAAGTAAAGGAAATAATGTAGCGACTCACAAATTACAAAATAAAATTAAAATATCATCATGGTTCCGCCTTAACTTTGTCGTGACTGCCGGGGTTCTCAAAGCAACTGTCAACTCCATCTTGTTTTTTGGCCCAAACAACATGGATTACAAGTAGATGAGAGCATCACATTGAAGCAAAATTTGGGCTATGAATGATCTTAAATACCTTCATAAGCCTTTAACATTACCAAAGCTTGCCTAATTTTATAGCACAATCATAATTTTTTTTTCATCATCTGATTTTTTGGCAACTTTTATTGAAAATGACCCATATTAAATTTGCATCAAATAAATCTACAAATACAAGCTTATTGTAAAATACGTCTTTATCATTATTATTCACATAGAAACTATTATATCAAAATTAACTATTATATCAGAATTTTATACCACTCCTGAAAACCAATTATTGAAAAACTCAGCGAACCACTTCAAGACCTTACGTCCAAGTATGCATGTTCTGCTCTTCTTACATAAAGTAAACCACAGTTGACTAAATTGATATCAAACTTGAACTAACTTACCAGAACAACAGCCAAGAAAGCCATAACAAATGCTATTGATCCTGGCAAAATGCTGTTTGGGATGTATGGAACAAAGGTCGACCACATAACCTGCAATATATTCCAAGTAAAACAGAAAAGAAAAAAAAAAAAAAAAAAAAAAAAAAAAGATATGATATGATATCAATATATCCAAAGTAAGCAAAACAGACTGAAGAAGAATAAGGGTTTACCTGTGGAAGAACAGAAAGTCCTCCAACTGTGATGAAATCTTCCCAAAGACGCCAAATCTCAGTATTAAGCATATTGAAGTAATTCATAAAATTTAAAATAAGACCAGACCCAATCACGACGGAAGTCACGGCAAAGTAAGAAAATGGCATTGCTTCTGCCATGGCAAGCTGAGCTACAACTACATATATCGAGATAACACCCAATGTTTGAACCAAAATCGCCTCTTTCTCCCTTTTCTTTGCAAAGTAGGAAAGTAGAGACAAATTCCCAAGTAAACCAGTAAGCATTCCCTGCAAAAAATCAAGATCATTTCTTAGCAAGTAATCCACAGAGTCTGCGAATGAGTAAGTTTAGGCAGCCAGGGAACACAACCATTTTTTAGCCAGATTTGGGCTTTTTTACACTTTTACCCCTTCTCTTCAAAACACGACCACAAACATCATTTATAGAAGGGGTAGAAGTGTAAAAAGCCTAAAACCTGGCCAAAAAATGGTTGTGTTCCCTGACTGCCTAAAATTGTTGGTCTGCAAATACTAGAAAAGTAGAAAACCTTCACAGTCAAGCTGACTCCTCATGGATTCAATTAATGGATCAGCAACTTTTATGACCAGATCCCACGAATTAAAATTTTTTTTTTATCAGTAAAAATAGCTGTGGTTTCATTAAGGTATGAACAAGTATCAGCTATACAAAAAAAGGCCAAAAGCCATCTATCAAGTCCTCACAATTGAGGACCAGTTGAATTTACAATGAAAATATTGCATCGATGTAAGGGATCCCTAATGCTGTCCCCAAACCTATATATTGGTTTTAGTGGCAATTCTAACTTTATTTGGTAAACTAGTCTTATCTTCGAAAATCCTTGCATTTCTTTCCTTCCAAATTCTCCAAATCATGGCATGAAAGAGTCTTCTCCAAATCCAAGTCCCCATTGTGGAAAGCGAGGAATTCGCCATTATGCAAGAGCTCCAATCTTTTAGAACCTCCAAAATGGGCTTATTGGAGGAAAAAAGGCATTCTGAACTCAGCAAGAAGACCATTCCAAATCTCTTATGAGAATGAACCAGACCCCATGATTTATTTATTTCTATTTCCTTGCTTTACTCCTGTATCCACACCCTTCCTAGCTCAACCCTTCTTCTTTTTTTTCTTTTTTCTTCTTAAATTTATTTATTTATCATTTCGACCTTAGACAAACATGTGTAAATAATCTAGATTTTTACGAAATTCTTGAGCTAGAATGACTCCTCACTTGATCATTCACAAATTGTTGAATCAACAGAAGCACCCTATGGCCATCTTTGACTTTCTCATTTATTCGAACTCTTCATCCCTTTCTATGGTACATACATAATTACAATAATACATCCCACCAATTATTTATAGTTCATAGCTCCACATTGACTCCTCACCGACAGATTCATGAATTAAATAATCTACAATTGAAAGTTCGACAATGACTCCTTACAAGCAGATCCGTGAATTAATTGAATAACCTCAATACTTTAACATTCTCATCTAATGAACCCAATTATTTGCAATTGATCCATCCCTTAAAAAAATAAAAGATAAGAATTTCGAGAAAAAAAGAGCTAAATTACCAGCCAAGGGACAGCCAAGAGTGCAGCTTTGTTCCCTGCCATTAGATTGCGAGCATTGAGAAGAATCTGAGGCAATTGAAGCAGCAAGAATGGAAGATTGGACGCAGCAGCGAACTTTGCTGTGAGCGAATCCCATTCTTGATAGGCCTTGCTATCTTTGATGATCTTCTTCTCCAATACCTGTAAATTAATGAAAAAATAATTAAATATTAAAAAAACAAAATCATGGGTGTTTAAAATTGTTGAGTTATAGTGAGTGTTAGAAAAAAAAAAAAAAAAAAACCCACCTGTTGTGAAGGGTAGGGAAGGTCAGGAGGAGGAGAAGAGGAGGAGTGTATGGCATGTGGTGGTTTGAATCTGTGGTGAAGAGAGGAGTGGAGGAGGGAAGAAGAGCTGAACAAGAAGAGTGGGGAATAAGTGAGTGAGGTTTTGCCGAACAAGGGTTTTGATGAATGGGTGGGTGCCCTTACTAAGGGCAATCGTAATTGTTGAGAGGCGACCGCCATTGATGAGTGATTTGTGTGTTTGCGAGAGAGAGAGAGAGAGAGAACCAGAAACAGAGAGTGGTGTGGCAGAGAGAGTGATTGAAATGTACAAGATTGAGAGAGAGCAAATCTCGAGAGAACACGTGGCGCGATTTTAGCGGAAGTTGCTGCTTTGTAGCGGAGAGTCAAGTGGGTCCACGATTCAAAACAACGGTGTACGAAATTTCGAGGGATATTTTGTTTTTAGATCTCGAAATTTAAAAATACATTCTTTCGGGGAGTTATTTCGAAATATTTAGTGTTTTTTTTCGTAAATTTTAGTATTTTTGTGTAAAACATTAAAACTTAACGAAACAAATTACATTTTTTCGGCCGAAATATTTCGTCATTTTTTTTTTTTGTAGATTTAGATATTTTGATATAACAATAAAATAAAATTACATTTATAGAGACACTGTGTGTACTTAGGTTTTATTTAATGTGTTTATTAAGTTAATTTACTTGTATCCTATTTTTGCACATATCCATATACTATCGAAATTTTTACTTTTTTTTCGAAATATTTCTTAAAATCAGAAGATTGAAATTACTTGGAATGTTGAAATCACAATCCCTGACGTCAATAATGAATGGGCCTGATAAGCTTATTTGTGATTGTTTTGAAACAATGTGCGTCCATCATTTCCGGATCTTGATACTCAAAGGGCTGAGCCTATGTGCAGCAAGCATATGCGTATTCATGGGGTAGAGTTCCAAATGGGTTTCCTTTAACGGCAATCCAGAGGCTTACTCGAGGTATTTTTCGGTTTTAGGGTATGTTTGGTTTGTCATTTTCATTGGGAAATAGAATTCATTTTTCTTATTATGCAGATTTTCGTTGTTTGGTTGTCTATTTACACTGACTGAAAATCGATTCCCATTCATAAGACAGTTTTTCCACTACTCACGAGAATTCAAGTTAGAGGAAAAGGACTCAATCAAATTCACGGAAATGATTTTAATTTCCATGTTTATTTTTCATGCAACCAAATAGTTTAGATCTGATTAGTATGTAGAGTCAGGGGTTCTATAAGTGTGTTGACTAATGAAGACTACGGTCTTCTAATGGAAGTGAGTTTCCGAGTGCAAACCTTAATTAAGTTTATCTCATCTTGATCAGATAAGTGAGATCAAGTCCTTAATTTGCTTATGGGTAGCAATTAAGTACAGTAGGTAGGAGTCCTCAACCATGCACTGCTCATTTTGCATGGATGAAGACACAAGACATTATTATTACTTACAAGACAAATCAAGCAACAAAAATTATTACTAATAAGAAACAAAAACTATAGCTTAACAGCTTAAGGAAAAATAATTTGCAGTAGTAGAGTGGTTTAGCTGGAACAGTTAATCATATAAATATAGAGCTTTTTTCAGATAATTAAGAAGCCAATAACTCTTTGCTTATTATTGCTAAACTTTGCAACTTCTTTCTTCTTCAAATGTCTAAGAACTCAAAACCATGGAGACCATTCACAACAAATTGTTGTTCAGTCTTTTCACAGAATTTATGCCTTGAGGGAGCTTGGAAAACCATTTATTCAGGAGTGAGTTCAATTAGTATAGTGTTCATAACTTAATTTCCAAATTCTAAGTATCTCTGCTTTAAGTTCTTAATCATATCTCAATTATCGTTGTTTTAGGGTTATTCGTATCGGTGCCATGGGGAACAAGACTTAAAATTGCCATCGGAGCTGCAAAAGGCCTGCATGAAGGATGAAGCTGAAAAACCTGTCATTTACTGCGACTTTAAAACATCAAATATTTTGCTAGATTTTGTGAGTTTACTATTTATTTAATATTTTTATTTTCTCTTTTCGAAAATGTTTATATTCAAATGAATCAAAGAAGCATTGTAAGATAGCAACATGTGATTTACCAAAATGATTTGTTTACTTTTATGCATTTTTAGGATTTTACTGCTAAGTTATCAGATTTTGAGCTCGCAAAAATGGGACCAGAAGGATCAGACACACATGTTACGACACAAGTTATGGGAACTTATGGTTAATACAGGTAGCATATTCAGTCGATATTATTTAAGAAAAAACTCATACTTTGAAGAGTTTTGTAATAAAAAGTTTGTCTATCCTTTTTATATAGTCATTATTTATTTTTTGTAGGGCACTTGACTTAGGGTTGGCAGTGGGGCGAATTTTTACGGATATCCGCCCCACCCAATCCGTATGGGGAGGATTTGGATATGGCTGAATGGATTTTTGAGTGGTTTTGGGTATCCAAAAAATATCCGTTTACTATTCGGGGCGGATACGATTTTAGCCATATCCGCCCCGTAGGCCCCGCGGATATCCGTTTATACTGCTCAAATTACTATAATACCCTTATCCCTAAAGTAAGTATTAACTAAACCTAAGAAACCTAACTAAACCCTTATCCCGAAAAAAAATAAAACTAAACCTAAGAACCCCTGAAATCCACTTCTCATTTCATTTTTCATTTCTTACAAGTCACAGACTCACAAAGGGGTCTCCCGTCTCACTCACTCTCACAGCGAGCCAGCGAGGTCGAAGGTTGCCTCAAGGGTTGTCGCAGGGTGGTCGAAGTGTCGTTGCAGGGTGGTCACAACCAGGGTGGATGGTGGTGGCTCGATCTGATGGATGGTGGTCTGATGCGATCTGATGGATGGTGGTGGCTCGATCTGATGGAGGGTGGTGGTGGCTCGATCTGATGGGTGGGGGTGGCTCGATCTGATGGTGGTGGATGGCTCGATCTGGATGGCTCGATCGATCTATGGCTTGATCTGATGGTGGTGGATGGCTCGATCTGGTGGTGGATGGCTCAATCTGATGGATGGTTTTGGCTTGATCTGAAATTTGGTCGAAGGAAGGGAGATTTGGTTGAAGGAAGGGAGTCGATCTGATCTGAGATTTGGTCGAAGGAAGTCGATCTGATTTGGTCGAAGGGAGTCGATCTGTTTTTTTTTTTTTTTTTGATATATGAGAATTTTTTTATATATGAGAATCTGTTTTTTTTTTTTTTTGATATATGATCTGTTGTTTGAGAATCTGTTGGTTTTTGTTTTGATATTTGAGATTTTTTTTCGGGTATTTTGGGCGGGGTGGATATCCAGCAATCCGTTCGGTTTGGGGATGGTTTTTACAAAATATGGTAAACGGATATTCGGGGCGAATTTGGATATCCGTGATCTCCAGCGGGGCGGAGATGGGCTTGTCCAAATCCGCCCCGTTGCCATCCCTAACTTGACTACATAAAGCGATGTATATAACTTTGGTGTAGTTCTCCTGGAACTATTATCAGGAAGAAGATCCACAGACAAAACAAAGCCCAAGGCCGAGCAAAACCTAGTGCACTGAGCTAGGCCTTATGCGAAGGTTGAAATACGTCGTGGATCCAAAACTAGGAGGTCAGTACTCTGTCAAGGGAGCTCAAGAAATGGCTTCATTGGCTTATACTAGGGACAATGGGGCAGATTTTAGCAAATATTTCCCCTCCTTATCGGGGATTGCGGATCCCCAAATCTGCCTTGAATAATCAATTAATTTTTATCATCCCTGTCCCATCAAGAATGGCGGATATCCGCCCCGCCCCACCCCGATTAACCGTTAAAAAATATGTTTTCTTCCCGCCTCACCATCTACAACTACTCCCTACACCATAATTGCTTATTAATAGCATTTGACCATAGCGTTTTTTACACTCATGCTATAAAAAGCGCATATTGCCTATTAATAGCATTTCCTTAAAACATTAAAGGTTTTAGGGATTGAGACGGTCTGAAATGACTTTGAAGGTGCCAAAGAGGTGACTGGCATGGCAGATTTGCAGGTGATGGCGTTAGGGTTTGAGTGAAGAATAGTGAAAGCCATTGCGAGAACACATAGAGCGTTCTCTCTCACCTAATACTCTTTAGAGAGACGTGGATATGCCACACGGTGGCAGGGTTCATTTATCTCAAATAATGAAAAAAAAGGTTTTCTTTTACATCATGTTATGTACTACTCATTATTTACTCTTTTTTGAAAAACAAAAAACCCAATAGATAAGACCCTTACTTTACGGGGCGGATATGCCAAAATTTGTATCTGCCTCGAAATGGTAATGAATAATTTTTGGATCTCGGAATCCGCTCCAAATTTAGTTGAGGCAAATCCAAATCTCCCCTATTCGGAGTGGGTCGGGAGGATATCCGTATAAATTCGCCCACTACCATCCCTAACTTATACCTTTTTTTTTTTTTTATATATATACAGCTCAATCAGCCTACCAGTTTTGAGTGACTTTTTGTGTGACTGTCCGGCTGGCGTCCCCAAGATTCAATTAGGGTTAACATGGTTTGGTTTGGTATTAGGGTCTTCCCGTGTAATACCCGCATGTGTTAAGTAAATGTAAATACAATTTATTGAGTATTCGATAATATATATTTTAATTATATGCATTGTATAAATTATGATTTGTTGGTAGTGGTTAAATGAATGGAAAGTGTGTACACATTTAGCAAAAAATAGAAAAACCCTAATTAGAACTTTATAAGTGTTTGGAATACCTAGCCAAGTTCTTTTATACACACAAAAACAAATGAAAGAAAACCTTACGTAAAGAAGATGATGAAATAGGTGAAAAAATAAAAGGTCATCTTCAACTTTGGCTTTATGGAAAATGTGAATTATACTCAATTGATGAATCAACTTATAATTTGATTGTGTTCTTGATTTCATTGATGTTTGAAGTCAGTTGAGTTAGAGGTTTGTGAACTTAACTTTCTCTAGACTGTATTTTTCAACGCTTGAGTTTTACTGATATGATTGCAGGAGCTATACAAGGCATAGGTTGAGAAAAAGAGAAAATATAACCCCTAACTCGGCCACAGATAGTCAACAAAACACAGGAAACACATCCTTCCCACTCGTAATATCTCCATCTTGTCTATAATGTCCGAGTAGGATGTTTATTTAGGTGGGTGTATTGTATATGGATTATTATGGAATTGATAAATAATTTGAAAAGTCCACGGACTCTTTAAATTCTCCACAGACTCTTAAATTGTCCAGAGACTTCTGCTGATTTCTTAAATCCATAGACTTTTGCTACAAACTTTCTAGAGATTTATGAAAATCCACGGACTTTGTATGAACGACTTTTACAGATTTCTAATTATTTGCAAGATAAAAAAGAAGTTGGTAAATAGTGATGAAACAAAAAAACGTCCGCATATAATTAACAAAAGTGAGAAATACATATGCTAAAAAAATTAGAAAAAGAAAAGGTAGCTCTAAGAGGGACTTCTTTGGTCCAAATCCAATTGTGGAGCTTGCAGATTATATGATCTAGGGGTGAGAGCTAGCTTATTATACCCTTCTGTCACAGAGTAGCAATCATCTTTGCTAAACCAGGGCCATTTTTCTTGCTCTTCATCTAGCTGAATTTGATCTGTGATGACCAAAAGATTTGTCATCTGCCCCATTTCGCAATCATTGAAATTTTTTCTAAGCTGAAAATTCCATCTCTGTGCATTAGAATTCAAATTTAAAAATTCCCTGATTGTGCCATTTTTGCACTAGCAATGTTGTAAATTGCAGGAAAATAAGTCTTCAAAGATGTCCTTCCCACTATTCGTGATTCCAGAACTAAATTCGATTACCACCATGCACTTAAAAAAAGATGTCGTCTGCCAGTCTTTAAGCTTCATAATCCCCTATCTGGAAACCATCTATAGGTCGAAGGCAAATTTTTGCTAAACAATCATTTGGATAAGCTAGATACTTTATTCTGCCTTCAAAGTGCTTTTGTTTCCTTTCCAAATATATCCATATCTGTTTCAAGAGACCCAAGTGATACTTTTTGGAGGTGGGAAAGGTTCCCCATTCTCCAAATGTCTCATGCATTTCTCAATTTTGGCTGCCACAGAAGTAGAATGGTGCACACTGACATCAAGTGAATAGGGATGGCAATGGTAGCCTTGATTAGAGTAGTTTGTCAGCTTTTGCTATGTACCTCTTCTAAATAGAAAGCCTTCTCTCAATTCTCACATTTGTATTCTTCTTTTCTGTATGCAACTCACTCACCTTTGTATTCTTCCTTTCCATCAATATATTTTAGTTGTGTTTGACCTCAATGAATAAATAAATACATATAATAATAATTATTATTATTATTATTATCATAAAAATTATAAAATAATAAAAAATGAAAAGCCAGCCTTCCTTTAATTCTCTCAACAGTTTCTTCCCACACCCTTGTGCTTTTGAATGTAGCACCAAGAGGAATCCCCAAATACATACAAGGAAAAGAAAGGAACCTTTCTTAAAACTCAGTAAAGAAGCTCAATTCTCAATCTCTAACACATCTCCCAGTGGCAGAAATATGGGACTTAGCAAAATTCATTTTCAGCCCAGAACATGTCCCTAAACACCAAAATTTCACTTAAGACTTAAGAGGTATCAATCAATAGAACAGTATTATAAGCATACTGCAGGATGGGCATTGTGTAAGACGAGGAGGAGACGTAAAAACCCTAGATGAGGCCAAGCTAATGAGCAGATCATGGCAGTTAACCTTTCAGCGGCTAAGGAGAAGAGCAAGGGGGGTAGATGACCCCCTTGCCTAAGGCCTCTAGATGATTTAAAGTGCCCATTAGGAGTGCCATTGACAATGATGGAGAAGGAAGCAGTCAAGAGTAAAGATTGAATCCAGTTTTTCCTCAGCATGCTTTGATGCAATTCCATGAGAAAAGGCCTTTCCGTGATTGGCCTTCCATGGGTATTTAAAACTATTATGCAAAGATTAAAAAAAAATCGAGAAAACAAGAGGATGAGAACCAACCTCTTCGCGGCTGGCACAAGGAAGAACTTTGGGAGACTTTTTTTCACGTTGAAATCTTTGATATGGAGACTGGCAAACTATTGAACTTTGTTATTTATACATAACACTATAAAGTCCATGATAATTCATGATTTTTCAAATCCATAAATATGAATGATATTTTGAATACCCTAAAACTTTTGTGGACTTTCTGAAATCCATATTGAATACCCCTAGACTTTGTGGATTTCAGAAAGACTTTTTAAAATCCTGATTGAATACCCCTAGACTTTTGTGGACTTTTTAAAATCCAAATTGAATACACTTGGATTTTCAAAATCCATAGAATTTATTAAATTGCCCACAAAATCCCGATACAATACACCCCCCTTAGTCTATAATGTCTATCTTGTCTATAATATCATTTACTCTATAATGTCCATCTTAGGGGGGTGTATTGTATCTGGATTTTGTGGGCAATTTAATAAATTCCATGGATTCTGAAAATCCAAGTGTATTCAATTTAGATTTTAAAAAGTCCACAAAAGTCTAGGGGTATTCAATCAGGATTTTAAAAAGTCTTTCTGAAATCCACAAAGTCTAGGGGTATTCAATATGGATTTCAGAAAGTCCACAAAAGTTTTAGGGTATTCAAAATATCATTCATATTTATGGATTTGGAAAATCATGGATTCTCATGGACTTTGTAGTGTTAGGTATAAATAACAAAGTTTAATAGTTTGCCAGCCTCCATATCAAAGATTTCAACGTGAAAAAAAGTCTCCCAAAGTTCTTCCTCGTGCCAGCCGCGAAGAGGTTGGTTCCCATCATCTTGTTTTCTCGATTCTTTTTCTATCTTTGCATAAGTGTTCATAAGGCATAAGGCATAGTGTTTTCTCGATTCTTTTTATATCTTTGCATAAGGCATTCAATACAAAGATTTGGCCCTTCCATTTCCGCTCCAAACTTTTTTCTATTTTGTTCTTTCCGCAAGGTTCAGCAAATAGGGAATCCAATCAAGTATCCGCACCACAATGAGATTGGGTTTCCCTTCCAAGATCACCACATCGTCAACATGACCCCGATGTATCCCACCATATGCCAAGAAAGAAATTTAATACCCATGACTCCATCCGGCAATGCAAATATAAATGAGCACAAGTTTCTTCCATGGACTCACTCACCCACAACCTACACAATTTCTGTCAGTTGCCATGCCCCTTCTCTGGTATTTGATACCATAGACATTGCTAAACAAAAACATAAAGTTTAGGAGGGATTAATTATATCGAAGCCAAAGAGCAAGGGAAGTCGGTTAAAGCACATTACGAACATGTAAAAAACTCTGGAGCTGGCCCTTCTCTTGTTAAGTATTTCAGAAGTAGACTTTTATAACAATGTCTATTCGGATGTTTCTTTATGGTTTATAATTTATATATATAATTAGGCTCTACTGAATGTGCTAAGGCTATGTTTGGTGGCACTTTTAAATGAGTTTACCTCAATCTCCCAAAGTATTACACATGATATTTCCAAATATTAAGGTTTTTAATTGTTTAAAACTATTATATGTTGGTGACAATGCTGTGGGTCTCTCTATTCACATCTGCAGACAAACCATCCTATGCTAGACTTCGTGGGCTAATATACATGCTCCCTCCTTCAGCTATTGATGAGCCTAACCAAACATAGCCTAACTGATTATTTATCTATAACTTATGTTAGTGAGTGTACTGTAGTTACCTATAGAAATTAAGAAGGGTATTTAATACCTTGAGCCTTTATAGATGAGTTTATTTTACAGAGAATTCTGTGATGAAGTTTCCATTATGAATGACAATTCTATGGACGATCATAGTGGTATAGCAGTAGATGCCTGGGACCGAGTTACTGTTTAAGCCCTTCATGTTGTCAATATAATATTTGCCAGAGGATGCCGCAACCTTATGTGACATTGGAAACACTGGTCACATAAGATTGTAAGCCTTAAGTCATGCGCCGTAATCCTTTCTATGTGAGTGAGAGGCATAACCCTAAAGGAAATAAGTACAGTTTTAAAAAGTATGCATTGTTCAAGTCTCAAGTCTAATTATAATAGAATTTCTATATGATATATATTGGGGAAGGCCTCCATATATGAATTAAGGTTGTTCTTGGAGACGCTCTTAATGGTTTCTTTTGATTTTATTTTTTATTGTTTATGTCTGCATATAATTAATCAAAAGGAGATTTCTTATTTTGTTTCTACTGTCGAAAATGTTTTTCTATTTTTTAAGACGTGGTTTTGTTTTCTGCGGATCATAGGTGTTGGATGCAGTGCCTGATAGATCAGATTGTTAGTTTCCATTGGTAACCACAGTCTCTTCAATTCTTTTGGTGGATTGGACGGTATTGTTAATCAATGGAGAAAGAGTATTGCTAATCAAATGTGGGCAGCAGCTCAAGCAAACGTCAACGTTGCTAACAATGATAATGAAGAAAGTGTCCATGATCATGAAGGAGAAGAATGATCATAATACAATTTTATGGACGTTTACTTTTTATTTTAAAGATGCTAATTAACGACCTTTTCTTTTTCTAGTTTTTTTAACACATGTATCTCTCACTTTTGTTAATTATATGCGGACGTTTTTTTGTTTCATCACTATTTACCAACTTCTTTTTTATCTTGCAAATAATTAGAAATCTGTAAAAGTCATTCATACAAAGTCCGTGGATTTTCATCAATCTCTAGAAAGTCTGTAGCAAAAGTCTATGGATTTAAGAAATCAGCAGAAGTCCGTGGACAATTTAAAGAGTCTGTGGACAATTTAAAGAGTCCGTGGACTTTTCAAATTATTTATCAATTCCATAAGAATCCATATACAATACACCCCCCTTAGTCTATCTTGTCTATAATGTCTAATTTTTAGATTTGCCATTTTGTCATCCACATTTCATACTATAATCAAAACCAATCCCTCAAAAATATTTATTAATTATACATATGTCACTCGCATAAATTATTCGAAACCCTTTATTTATTTATAAACTATACATAGGCCCTTAAATTATGTATAATTATTTTGTTTGGAAATTCAATAATAACATTTTTAATTATTGAATTGGTGTAATAAAATAAAAAATATTGTATGTGCATGTAGAGCGCGTCGACACTGTAGTTTATAATATAATATTATAAATCTTTCTCAAATAAATTAGAGTAAATCTTTCTCAAGCTTCTTCATTTGAAAACTTTTGGTTGGACCAAGTATATTGTATCGTTGTGAAAAAAAAAACTAATTGATGATGTATTTTTCTTGATATGAGACCACGATGTAATATTAATTGACTGAAAGAGAAATTGTTTAATCACATAAACTCGAAACCCATGTGACATGTAGATAAATATTTCGTAGTTCTTTTCCACAGCTCCAAAAAAAGTTGAAATGGAAAAAAGAAAAAAAAAATGAATGAAAAAATGTGATTCTAGTTACATCCTTATTTATATACATGGTATATGATGTTAGTATGTAGACTTGCTTGCATATTGGGTACACCATTCCATGTAAGTTTGGTTGTACGTATAATGATTAGAATATACTTTTCATTTATCGAACTTCGGGTGAGATGACATGACCCTTGATGTGACACCCCATTGAGTCACGTACGCTCCAAGTGGCTTCGAAGGCAGCGAAGACACACTTGGGTGAGGTGTGACAGATGAGGGAAATGCGATTGTGAAATAAAAAATGAAAAACTAGGGCAACAACGAAAACATTGATCTTATCATAACACAAAAATTGTGCGAAACAAATAAGGAAGAAGGGGGAGGTGGAAGGGTGAAGGGTGAAGAGGGAGAATGAGGAAGGGGGAGGTGGCGGCCAGGCTGCGAAATAAAGGAGCAAGAATGGGGAGGAAGAACATGATGAAGAAGGGGAAATTTTTTTAAGAACCGTTAGATTTTCCTTGAGATTCATATATGATTTAATTTGGGCCCTACAATTTTCTTCGAAATGTGTTTATGATTTCAACACGACCCTATGATTTTTTGAGATGAGATGTTTGAGATACAATTTTTTTTATCTATTGTTGAATTTTTCCTCGAGATATGATTACGATTTCAGTTGAGCCCTAGGATTTTCTTCGAGAGTGAATGTTCGAGATATGAAACAGTCAATCTCAGCTTGTGATTTTTCAATGGTGTTTTAGTCATATATTTTGAAAAATGACGGTCAAGGCACGTTGACCGCTAGTTTTAAGAGGTAAGTGCTACGGATTAAAGAATTGGGCACGATTTATTATAAGGAGCAAATAACAATTAACCCTTAATTTACCTTATTTATTAGTTGTCTCGTATCTGTACTATTTAAATTGCTCATGTCATGCTGAGATTTTTGAATAATCTATTAATTTAGATTATTTATTTATAATGTTTTAGCACAAATACAGTTGATAAATTAGGTGATAATTGAATCACGAAAATATTATTTGTGATGCTTGGATGTAGTTCGTCGTTCTCCTTGAATGAAAACACTTATCACTTGACATTATGAAAAGAGGGACCAGATTCTGAATGCTTATTGATAAGGATTCCCAAAATGAAAGCTTATTGATAAGAATTCCGAATGTTAATCAAATTCTAACTTTCATAGTTTGTTTTGCTGTTCACTGTTTATGCTTGAGATTAACACATGCCTTAATCATTTTTTCCCTATACTTAAATTTGTATAATATTTTCACTTGTCATAGGGGGAAAAAATAACAACATCTCCTTAATATCATAAGTCATGCAAATTTTAACTTAATTAAGACCATCAACTCTGATACCATTGTCAAGTAATTTTGGGCCCAAATGCTAGTTCGTGATGTGAGGTTTTTCCTCACACTTATAAACCAATCACCAGTCCCGTCCATAATCGATGTAGGATAAAACCAACAATTTCTCCATCACACGTCGGTCATTTGATCGATTAACCCTTCGATTAGTCTCTCCCTTTTGGCTATTAGGTTGATGTTGTAAACATGGGTGCTGATACCACTTGTTAGGGCGTCACATATCTGCGTGCACCTCTTGTCAACAATATACAACCACCATATTATGTTTAACTTAAACACTACTAGCATTGGACCCCTATTCTGGGCTTCAATGGTGTGATTTTGTTTTCTCTCCAAAACGCCTTGTTGCTATTAGGGAGTGTGTCACCTCCTTATAAACCTTCGTGAAAACCTCCTTACTTGATGTAAGACTATTCAAGTCAACAGTATCGCAACAACGTGTGTTTGGCACAAGAGAATGCGATTGTGGAAAATAAGCGAAAAACTAGGACAATAACAGAAACATTGATCATATCATAACAAGAAAATTTATACAAATTGTTATGTTAGTATGTATGTATGATTGCTTTAAGGGAAGAAACCAAATGCTCATTTGATTATTAAATAAGAACTTTATGTCTTCCTTAAAGGAAAATGTTTATTGTTTGAATTTTATACAATCGTGTAATTGTACCATGATGTGGAAGTTTGCTCACACCAGGATTGATATACTGACCTAAATTTTGTATTTGTTCTACAAATTTTGAAGCTTTCATAATTAGCGCATTCTGAGAGACTTATTAGGGTTAGTTTGGAGCGTGAAGGCAAACGTTTCTTGCTTAAAGGCGGTAGTCGTGGTCGGGACACTTCTCCAAATTTTTTGTTTTGTCATTTTTGTAGGTAATAAGATGTAGGACTCAGGTTTGTGGTAGAAATGTCAAAAAAAAAACCCCAAAAAGGCACAAAAAATGCCCCCAAACAAAGCTATCTAGAATTATTGAAGTGAATTAGACAAAGACAATAGTAATTATAGGTTGCCTTGTTTGGGGGCCTTTTTTTGCATTGTTTGGGATTTTTCTAACACTTTTACCCCTTATCTTTAAAATGCAACCACGAACGGGGTAAAAGTGTAAAAAACCCTAAACAAGACAGCTTAGAATTTTTTTTCAAGACAAATAAAACAATGAAAAAAACAACTAAAGTCAATCAAATATGGCTCATTCACTTATTAATTTTTTCTTTCATCATTTAAATTCAAACAATAGACCAACATATTCAGAAGAGATGGTAAAATCTAACGTAAATGCATAATAAACATCAACAACAGATGTTTTTGCCTAAAGTTTAAACCAAACTAAGAATTTACTGAGTGAGAAGTGATTTTCTCCAAACCTACAAAATTGTTAAAACATTAACATGCTAGCTTCAAGTTGCTTATCTCAAAGTATACTGACTTTAGTTTATTCACTATAACATATATTTTAATCTAGATGGTGCTAAGATCCAAAACTTGGGCACTCCTATTTCGACTCAAAACTAAATACATACATGTACAAATGTTTTTTTACCATTGGATTATTTGCTTTTATCTAGGTGAGATTGTAAATCTCACACAAACTCAAGGGCATATTTGGAACATCAAAGGTGTGTGAACATTTGTTAGCAACCACCTTATATATATTGTAATTGGTTGTAAATCTCATATAACGTCAAGGGTATTGTTGGAAACTCAAATAGCGGACACACGGATCCATTTTTGAATTCTCGCTATAAAGTATATGTATATATAATGTAAATTCATTATACGATTCTATCAGGGAGAATCGGTATTTCAAAATTCGTAATCAGTACCATACCAAACAGTAACGATTTGAATCAGTTACTGCATCAATCAGTAAAACATTATTCAGTTCGATTTCTAATCGGTTCGGTATGGCAAGATTCTAGTTCACTATCGTTATTTCGAAAATTTCTGCCCACCCTTAGATTCAAGTGTTTTGCTCTAGATGCTCTAGATAACAGTGAAAGCTGCAAATAGGTTCAGTTAGTTCTTATAGTTTTAGCGTATTTGGGAAACATTGCATAACATGTTTTAATTTCCACGAGTGGTTGTTGGGTCGCATGTTTTAATCTCCATGACTGGTTGTTGTTGGGGTGCTGGTTTTAATCTCACAACTCGTTGCTCGATTGAGCTTAAATTTATACGTTGGCATATACATTTGCATTTCTTCAAATTTCAGCTCAACTGAAGCACCAAACTGCTATGAAAAAATAAAATAAAAAGCGAACATGAGGTATCTCTTACCAAGTTCAATGATAAATATGTTGTTGATTTTGAGTAGAATAACAATGTGATATCTTCTGGACGAAACATGGGCTAGAACCCTCGCAAAGTATTGCTAAGAAGAAAGTGAAGATGTACGAGATCAGTCTACAATTTTGGGTATTCGACAGTAAGAAAAAGGTATACAATCACAACAGAAAAATGGCATGAGCAGATCAACAGAACCAGGAGTAAGCAACATGTCAACATAAAACACAAAATATGATGTCCTTCCGAGGTTAAAGCTACCTTACCTTATCCGTAACACACTCCTCCGATCGATTCTTGCTTGGGACAATTCTCTCGAAACCAGTGGCGGGCCTAGGATTTTAGTCAAGGGCAAAATGACAAATAATTATTAGTTGATAATAGTAGATATCAAGGGTGGAGCAAAAAATAAAATTTTTAATAAAGAAAATACAACTATCAAAAGTACATTGCATATACCAAATTGAATCAATTGTAGTCAAGTTTTAAGCCAAAATAATGTCACAATATTGATAACCTTAGTAAGAGCAAATGAGCGTAATAACAACAATGCATAACTAAGATCACAAAATAATTAGGATAAGTATCTAGTTGAAACTTAAAAAATCTGAAATTTGCGAACATAATAAAATCCTACTACAGTTTCATAGAAAAAATGGTTTATATGAGCCTCAAATTTTGTATGAGTTGGCTAATGGCATATATTTTCTCTGAATTATATAGTTATTATTATAGATATTAATTTCAAATATTTTTTTGTTGGAGGTTTTATAACACTTGTAAACAAACAATTCATTTTTTTTAATGTTTGCAAGTACATATAAAAAAAAATACATTGAAAACAAAAAAATTGGGGCAGGTCACAACGACAGATGGTAATTGTTAATCGCTATAAAGAAATTGTGTGAACTCAAAGAGTATCGAACCTGGGTCATTTACTAAAATGTTAACTTCCAACCACTACACCTATAGTGACATGTAGAATTAGTAGAATGAACAATTATCATATTGTATTATACATTATATAATTAACTTTTTGTAAGGCAACATATTTACTAAAAATTTATAATCTCGTAAAAGGACAATAAAAATTCTACACGGGCAACGTGCTTAAGGTCGCGCCTGACTCATTTGCGATTATCGTGTAATTTTACTAACATGGATGATCATAAGCAACACCACTTTAAGCACTAAAACGAGCACAAGGATACCTAACAATTCATACTCTGGTGCATTAGTGTTCCCACATTTTTTGCAACACTATAGTCCTACCCCCCTTAGGATTCCATGATTACTTTCACATCTGAAAATGCCTTTTGCTCCCATTTATTAGCATGCATTAGGGGTGGGCATTTCAGACCGAAAACCCGGACCGAACCGACAATCGGACCTATCGGGTCGATTCAGTTCGGTTTTTTATTTATTATTAAATTTTCGGTTTTAAAACCCCGCCCCCCCCCCCCCCCCCCTCTGACGTTTCTGGTCCGGGCCTCGGTTACCCTTTCTGAAACCCGTCGGGCAACCGGCCCGGCTGGGGTATGAAGGTGTTGGTAAAAGGTACCCGCCCATCGACCTTTTTCCTCTCTCGCCATCCTTTTTTTTGTCGTTCAACCTTGCGCACAACTTCCTCTCATTGCCCTTAATCCCCATCACGCCATCAAAAGTGCTAAGCACAAAGCTCTTCCTCTATTCTAACAACAATTGCTACTTCCATGTTTCCCTTATTCTCCATCTCGACCTCTGCTTTGCATCTCTCCATCTCGTCTCTCTTAAGGGATTGTGACAACAATTGCACAACTGATGGTTCAATCGATTTAGCTCTTGCATTAAGGTCCATCCTGCAGCTTTCATCATATTGACCAATTGTTTAGAAATCTCATAATCTTTGGTTTGAAGCTGGGACTGAAATTTCTTCACCATGACTTCATAGGTATTTAACAAGTTTTGTTGTTCTTGAATTTCTGCAACTAGACGGGAATCTTGAGGAGAAACGGAAGTTGGTTTTGGGTTGTTCTCTCTATATGAATGCTTGAGTTCGGAGAGGTTCTTCAGCTTTGAAATTACAAGTTTATCGGCCACTTCAATCTTGTCTGGATAGTAAGGTGTGTGAGCAGATTGAAGTTGAATATAGGCCGACCTCATAGAGGAGATGTCAGTAATTGCTACTTCAATGTTTCCCTTCTTGAAGAGACTCTTATTCTTCACGAACAGCTCCCACAATCCTTCTCTTTGTTTTTTTCTCTGATGGAGAGGGAGGAGAAGGGAGAGGGGAGAAAGAAAAGAAAATCTAGGTTGAAAGATATTGGACCGAGATCGGCTCGACCCGACCTGACTCGAGAATTCGGTAACCGAGATCCGGTTAACTGGCCTTATTCGGTTCGATCTCGGTTCTCAAATTTCAATTTTCAAAAATTCGGTCCGGGCTTCGATTTTCGGGCCAGTTACCCGGACCTGCCCAGCCCTAGCATGCATTACTATACTTTCATAATGGGATTCTTCATATTTCTAATCATTGTATTTAAGGAATGTGATTTCCTGAAAAATGTTCAATTTAACAAAATATTTCATTTTTTTTTAGTTACTGAAATTTGTTTCAAAATCTAAAATATTTATTTATTTCACTAGGCCAATCTCAATTTTCGTACATTTCAACTCATTATAACCTTAGTTTATCAAGTAATTTTTATGCAACATGTATGATATTGTGAGTATTGTGAGATTCTTTATATAGTATATAAGAGTTTAAAATGCTTAAATTATTTTGATAACTTCAAAATTACAATCGAAGTTTTTACACGACATTTTGACACCACCATTTATTCTGAAGGACACCACCACCCATACTTTCTGAAGCACACCACCACCTACTGAAAGACACCACAAATATAAACCCAAATTCAAAAGTTTTCCTCCCTCATCTCACCCTATCTTCTCCCTCAGGGACACGGCCGCACCACCTCGCCTTGCCTGCCCGTCGATCACATCTATTTTCACCTCTCATATCTTTTTCTTCTTCTCGATATGTTATTTTGTTTTTTTTACCCTTTGAGCATATTTGTGCGAATGAAGAAGATGAATGAGGAGGCGAGGGCAGGGTGTTGCCACCGACAATGTAGAAAAAGAAATGAGAAGAGGAAGAAAGGAAAATTGGTGGAGGGGGTGATAGGGTGGTGCGGCCGCCAAACGACGTTAGCAGGTCGTTGCTGGTTGATGGTGGCGGAGCGGGGGGTGTGTTGCTCCGTCGTTGTTGCGAAGAGAGAAGAAAATGTGAAAAATAAGAGGAACAATGGTGAGAGAAAACTTTATATTGGTGGTATGCTTCACAATATTAAAAAAAGGTTTTGCAATCAGAGTGATGTGACATGATCTCGAAATAATGATGAAATTTCGTATGCTTCACAATATTAAAAAAAGGTTTTGCAATCAGAGTGATGTGACATGATCTCGAAATAATGATGAAATTTCCTAAGTGTTTATATGTATCTCGAGATTGTAAAACCAGATCCCTAGCCTCAGTCTTCGGCATCAGAGATCGAGAATTCTAGGCACTTATAGATAGCATTACCTTGGATTCTCATGTCAAAAAGGTAGCACATTTAATTTGACTTTAAGATGTGGATCCGAAGCCCAGAAAATCAAATCAAGCCTAAACATGCCAAAATGGAGTAGCCGTTGCACCAAACATCAAGCTGATTACCTACAGAGGATAGTCGCAACATAGTTAACAACTCATCATTCATTCACATCTTTGACAACACGATTACTCTAGACCCATTTTGCTTTTTAGATTTCTTTATAAAGACACACGCGGCACTCAATGTGAACCGGGTCCGCATTGCAACAGAAGAACAGTGAGTATCAGAAACACATAATGAAGGCTCCCTTTAAACCCCACTAATAACACCTCTGTCTCTGTTCTCATTCTCTCTGTTTCGCCATGGCGGATTTGGGTTTCCTCTCCGAAACAGACGACTGTGCCGTCGACTCCATCATTGCAGAAGCAATGGACCACTGTGTTCTAGAGCAAGTTTCATCCATAAATCTCTCGGGAACAACTCTTCTCCCGCCTGACCTGGAAGCCAGATTCGGTAGACTCAAAACCTTTCCAGGACCCAACCCCAAAACCAAATCATTTCCAGACGAAAACATCGAACCCCAGACACCCAAAACTGAGTTTGAAACCTCAATTGAAGACCCCAATTGCAAGGAAAAGCATTTGAGCCCAATTCCAAAGTATGGATATCTCTCATCTCCTTCGAATTCATCTGATTCTACTTTAGAACCGCCGTCTCCGCCACGAAAGACATGTTGTTTCTGGGTTTCTCCGAAAAGCGGTTCTAAGAAAAGGAGCAAAGAGAGTCAGATTGGTGAGTTTGATTGGGGGAAGAAGAATGATGGGGGTTTGTCAGATTTGACTTCTTTTTCAGTGAAGGAACAGGGGAGGAAGTTGAAGAAGGCAATGAAGGAGGAAGAGAAGGTTACTAGAGAGGCAGAGAAGATAGTGGAGTGGGCTAAACAGGCTTCTGCTAGGATGGATGAATTTGTGATTCATGATGTTGTGTCCAGTGATGATGAAAAGTTCAGATAAGTTCGATTCGATTCGATTCGATCGGGTTTGGTGCTGGTGGTACTCTATTAGGTACAGAAAGCTTATATTTGCTTACATATTGTGCTCTGTTTCTAGTATGAATAGATAGAACTAAATACTACTGTAAATTTTTTTTTATGTTACTGTATCAAATTTTCTTTTAAGCATGGAAATGAAATGAAAGAGTTGTTGGTTGAGAAATTTGAGTTGCAACCACTTTTATACAATTATTTTTCAATATGTCTTCGAAAATTTGATGAAGGCATTGGATAGTCTACAACTACAAGCCACTACAGTTTTCGGTATAGAAACTAACTTCCCCATTACCAATTGAAAGATTATTTCCAAAACATGCATTGTAAGTGCCGAAGAAATATTTAGCAAAACAACTGCAAAAACAATAGGAAACCAGGTTTTTTCAACCAGGGTGGGGTGACGTGGTGTGATCTTGAAAGAATGATAAATTCCCAAAGTGTTTATGTGTATCCGGAGGTTTATGATGCCACATCATCTTGGTTGCAAAACCTAGTGCAAAACGTGGTTCCCTAGCCTCAAATGTATGTGAACATTTTAAGAAAGGTTTTAGTCTCAAATATTTAGACTTGCTAGAAAATTCTTTAGGGGAGACGACCTGCCTCTTCCACTGGCAGGCAAAGGTTAATGCAAAGTCTCCTTTTGAGTTTTCATTTTACCCTAGGACTCGCCCCAAAAGAAAACAGTGAGAGTACTTTGAAATTGTTTGAAGATCTGCTTGGGCACATATACTAGAGCAAATATACAGGCCTCTTGAAAAATGAGATAACCACTGTGGGAGATCAAAGAACTCTTCCAGCCCGCGAATTTTTCATTTTAGAGAGCAGGTCCTCAAAATAAGCACTCCTGTGATGCTACCTATGCCTTCGTGGATGGGTGCTCCCAAATACTTGAAAGAACACATTTTTGAGATCATAGAAAGAGATCTAAAGGAGTTTTTTATCACCCTTTGCCCTGAGCTTGTGCAATATCTCATTATGAACTTTGTGGCATCTCCTAAGCAGTTCTTCCGTGTGAGAGGTGTGTGACTAGGTTACAGCTCTTTGGAGTGGAAAACTTAGCAACTTCCTTCTTGAAGAAGCAAAAAATCGTTGTAGAGAACTGAAAATTGGCATCCTGAAACAATTAAAATCCTAGTAAGGCATGGGTTGCTCTTCAGGCATTCTAGATTACAATTAATGGAAGTGTTTGGGTGTGCATATTATCCCCACCTTCGTCCATATATACAATGCCAACAAATTGCAACCGCGGTCCTTGTAATGTATATTTTTCATCATTTGTTTGTACAAAACTCCACATGAGACTTATTTTTCCCTTTGTTGCATGCCAAAATACTCAGCCTCCACAATTGCTCTCAACTCCATAATTCTTGGTCCAATTTCCATTGAAGGGGGTGTTTCTGACGCATATCATCTATACACAATTACAAACATCGATCAACGAACCCACTCCTTTCTAATCTTCAACAAACCCCACAATCATCCAACGTTCAGTCTCCACTCTCCACAGCACTTACTTCAGCAGACCCCTCCACCCAGGATGCATCAGAGACATCAGTTTCCTTACTCCAGTTATAGCTGATGCTTGGGAAATAACTCTTTTTTTTATTATTTTATTATTTTTATTTTTTTATGGAAATTGAGCAGGGGGTTATATAGGTTCCCCAGACCTTAAATTTTTTTAAATGAAGCAGCTTACATCCTCACATATACTTTGCCTGTTTTATCTTCGTACGCAATTTGCTCAAGATCCTCAGAAAATGAAGTAGGAATGATCATAATGATCTACTCTGTATTGGTGCACTACTTTGTGATCTTCCAGCATGGTGAGCTCTCTCTTAAGACTTGAAACTATGTGTCTGTGTTCTCTTGGTCAGATAAGAGTGAACAGTCTGAGAGACAGTACTTATTACTAGTTTAGTAATGGAGTGTAGCTTAGCTAACTTCACCCCGCTTCAACACATTGCAGTTATGCTTGATCACAGGATGGCCAACTGTTGAACCTGATTTATAACATGAGTTTGTTGTTATAGATTGGGTCTCTAAACCATAATTTCTCGGCATCCAAACTATTTGCACCTCAGCTGAATTGTTTCTCTCTTGAGATCTTCCTCGTGTTCATGTGGATGGACAAGATGGTGTCAACCCCCATCACTGCCAATAAAACATTATCATCATTTCCTGATTTAGACTGCACCTCAGCTGAATTGTTTTTCTCTTGAGACCTTCCTCGTGTTCATGTGGATGGGCAGGATGGTGTTAACCCCTGTCACAGCCAATAAAACTGTATCAGCATTTCCTGATCTAGACTGCGCCTCAGCTGAATTGTTTCTCTTGAGACCTTCCTTGTGTTCATGTGGATGGGCAGGATGGTGTCATCCCCAATCATTGCCAATAAAACAGTATCAGCATTCCCTGATCGAGACTATTCGATAACAAAGCAACATTGGTGCCCTTCAATACCAGACCTTGACTTATCTCGACACTGCCTTGACAAGGTATCTCAACTTATGCATGCATGGATGCACCCACATCCAATCGCTGGGCGGCAGTCAAACTTATTTTGTTTTTTTTTTGACAACACTAGCTGTCATGGTTCATTCTTCAGGCCAAACTCTTCGAATTGCTTCAGGCTTATTCAAGCCTACACCGATGCTGATTAGGTGCAGGAATGCCCTGAGCATTTAAAATCAACTGCTGGATACCGCAAATTCCTTGGATCTAACCAATGCTACTGGTGAAATATTGGTCCAACTTATCTCACTCTTACAACATAGACGAAATTTTCTCTTACAGCTCCTCCCTTGTGGTATGACAACATTGGTGAAACTATCTAATTGCAAACTCAATTTTGTTATGGTCCTACTAAACAATTAGGACGAAAAAAGGTCCAGAGTATCTGAATGCCTAGAACATGCATGATCCAAGCTTGTAATTTGTAAGAATAAATGGGTGGATTCATTGGAGAAACTATTGAATTTAGAAAAATCGACAGGCACATATAAATCGAAAAGCTTTATTATTACGGTCCAATACCATTCATGCTTTTCAAACATATGACCAAATACATAAATAATCAAAAGTAGATTATGAAGATTGTGTCCATAGAAGATTGAAAGATTTTTAATAAAAAATCTGACATATAAAGGAAGTGAATAAAATGTATTACTTACGGCCCTGTAAATCCTTCCACCTTCCATTTCTGTCTGTAACATATGATTTCATCTCCAGTTATAAATTTACAGCATTCTTTGAGCAATGCCAATCATTCAAGCAAAGCCATGGAGTTCAAAGCATTTGTTTACCTCATTGCACTTTTTGCAGTTTCAACTACCCTTTCTTTGGTTCATGCAAGTGAGGGTGGTTTCACCGTGGATTTGATCCACCAAGACTCACCCAAGTCTCCTTTCTACAACCCAGATGAAACACACTTTGATCGATTGAGAGTCGCTTTCAAGCGTTCTATTGCCCGTAGCAGTGGCATTGCCTCACCTCATCAGGTTCAGTCCCCCATCATCCCTAGTGGCGGTGCGTACCTGATGAGCTTAAGTCTTGGCACTCCACCAGTTGAAATTTTTGCCGTTGCTGATACTGGCAGTGACATAATATGGACTCAGTGTAAGCCCTGTTATCAGTGTTATGAACAAGATAGACCCCTTTTTGATCCAAAAGGATCTAAGACTTATAAGGATTTGGCTTGTGAATCTAGACCTTGTATAGCTTTAGGAGGTTCCAGATGTTATCGAGACACTTGCCAATACAGTGTGCGGTATGGTGATCAGTCTTTCAGTGATGGAAAGTTGGCTTCTGAAACCTTTACTCTGGGCTCTACTGATAAGAGGCCAGTTACCATCCCAAATAGTGTGTTTGGTTGCGGTCATCACAATGACGGTACCTTCGATAAAAATGATTCTGGTATTGTGGGTCTTGGAGGTGGACCTCTTTCTTTGGTCTCTCAATTGAATACCCAGATTAATGGTAAGTTCTCCTACTGTTTACTTCCTTACACGTCAAACACCACTAGTAAGTTGAACTTCGGGAGCAATGGCATTGTTTCTGGTAAAGGAGTGGTATCAACTCCATTAGTGTCCAAGGAGTCAAACATCTTTTATTATCTCACCTTGGAAGGTATTAGTGTTGGTGAAAAAAAATCGACAATCAAGAAGAGTTGTGTAACTACCAATGCCATAGGTACTGAAGAGGGCAACATCATCATTGATTCAGGAACAACTTTGACCCTGATCCCATCTGAACTATATAATGAATTTGAAACTTACATCAAGGAAGCTATCAAGCTTGAGCCTGTTGAATCCCCTGATCCTGATCTGAAATTGTGTTACAAGGCCTCCAGAGTAGAAGATATTACGGTACCCCCTGTGACAGTTCATTTCACTGGTGCTGACGTAGAGTTGGCTGCAGTTAACACCTTTATTGCGGTACAAGAGGGCGTAGTTTGCTTAGCCTTGATTCCTACTCCTCAGTCCGTCGGCATCAGTATCTATGGGAACATTGCTCAGATAAACTTCCTTGTTGGCTATGATATCAAAGCTGGCACTGTTTCCTTTCAGCCAACCAACTGTGCCAAGCCCAATTTCTGATTTGGTTATATCTAGTAGGTCTATGTGCTTTCTCCAGTAATTTTGATGATGATCAGTGTGAGACTATGTTTTTTTATTCTATATTTTTGCTTCTGAAGTTCTGATGTAATTGATTAGTTTCTGTTGATTAAAGGAAAATGCTTTGTTTGCATATTTTACTCCATGCCTGCTGGTTCAATCAAATATATGGATCAAAGCTCGAATTGCTTTTATTTTTCCCATACGTAGGTATGCTCGGATTAAATCACATACACAATATAGTGAAACCAGTAGATGTTGTTAGAATCTTGCAGCTGATAGGTATTCATCATGTAGAGGATTTGGAGGTACTCTACTACACTGATGCAGATTTGGGTGGCTGAGTGGATGATAGGATGTCTATAAGTGGATACATATTCACTTTGGCCGGTGGTTCAATTTCATGGAATCAGTATTGCTTTGAGGCTATGAGACAGGGTATTTGGTTGAAAAACTTGATATGCTGCATGGATATTGTGAGAAGCATCGAAAGACCATTGAAGATATACTGTGACAATACTTCAGGACAAAGACGCTCGGATCTTAAGGGAAAGGCTTCAAAGAAAGGGAAAAGATATTGAGTTCAAGGCTTCAAGATCCTCAGAAAATGAAGTAGGAATGATTATAATGATCTACTCTGTATTGGTGCACTACTTTGTGATCTTCCAGCATGGTGAGCTCTCTCTTAAGACTTGAAACTATGTGTCTGTGTTCTCTTGGTCAGATAAGAGTGAACAGTCCGAGAGACAGTACTTATTACTAGTTTAGTAATGGAGTGTAGCTTAGCTAACTTCACCCCGCTTCAACACCTTGCAGTTATGCTTGATCACAGAATGGCCAACTGTTGAACCTGATTTATAACAAGAGTTTGTTGTTATAGATTGGGTCTCTAAACCATAATTTCTCGGCATCCAAACTATTTGCACCTCAGCTGAATTGTTTCTCTCTTGAGATCTTCCTCGTGTTCATGTGGATGGAGAAAATGGTGACAACCCCCATCACTGCCAATAAAACATTATCATCATTTCCTGATTTAGACTGCACCTCAGCTGAATTGTTTTTCTCTTGAGACCTTCCTCGTGTTCATGTGGATGTGTAGGATGTGTTAACCCCTGTCACAGCCAATAAAACTGTATCAGCATTTCCTGATCTAGACTGCACCTCAGCTGAATTGTTTCTCTTGAGACCTTCCTTGTGTTCATGTGGATGGGCAGGATGGTGTCATCCCCAATCATTGCCAATAAAACAGTATCAGCATTTCCTGATCGAGACTATTCGATAACAAAGCAACATTGGTGCCCTTCAATACCAGACCTTGACTTATCTCAACACTGCCTTGACAAGGTATCTCAACTTATGCATGCATGGATGCACCCACATCCAATCGCTGGGCGGCAGTCAAACTTATGTTGCGTTACTTTAACAATACTAGCTGTCATGGTTCATTCTTCATGCCAAACTCTTCGAATTGCTTCAGGCTTATTCAAGCCTACACCGATGCTGATTAGGTGCAGGGATGCCCTGAGGATTGAAAATCAACTGCTGGATACCGCAAATTCCTTGGATCTAACCAATGCTACTGGTGAAATATGGGTCCAACTTATCTCACTCTTACTACATAGACGGAATTTTCTCTTACAGCTCCTCCCTTGTGGTGTGACAACATTGGTGAAACTATCTAATTGCAAACTCAATTTTTTTTATGGTCCTACTAAACAATTAGGACGAAAAAAGGTCCAGAGTATCTGAATGCCTAGAACATGCATGATCCAAGCTTGTAATTTGTAAGAATAAATGGGTGGATTCATTGGAGAAACTATTGAATTTAGAAAAATCGACAGTCACATATAAATTGAAAAGCTTTATTATTACGGTCCAATACCATTCATGCTTTCCAAATATATGACCAAATACATAAATACATAAATATATGACCAAATACATAAATAATAAAAAGTAGATTATGAAGATTGTGAAATCCATAGAAGATTAAAAGATTTTTAATAAAAAATCTGACAAATAAAGGAAGTGAATAAAATATATTACTTATGCCCTGTAAATCCTTCCACCTTCCATTTCTGTCTGTAACATATGATTTCATCTCCAGTTATAAATTTACAGCATTCTTTGAGCAATGCCAATCATTCAAGCAAAGCCATGGAGTACAAAGCATTCGTTTACCTCATTGCACTTTTTGCAGTTTCAACTACCCTTTCTTTGGTTCATGCAAGTGAGGGTGGTTTCACCGTGGATTTGATCCACCAAGACTCACCCAAGTCTCCTTTCTACAACCCAGATGAAACACACTTTGATCGATTGAGAGTCGCTTTCAAGCGTTCTATTGCCCGTAGCAATGGCATTGCCTCACCTCATCAGGTTCAGTCCCCCATCATCCTTAGTGGCGGTGCGTACCTGATGAGCTTAAGTCTTGGCACTCCACCAGTTGAAATTTTTGCCATTGCTGATACTGGCAGTGACTTAATATGGACTCAGTGTAAGCCCTGTTATCAGTGTTATGAACAAGATAGACCCCTTTTTGATCCAAAAGGATCTAAGACTTATAAGGATTTGGCTTGTGAATCTAGACCTTGTATAGCTGTAAGAGGTTCCGGTACCAGATGTTATCGAGACACTTGCCTATACAGTGCGCGGTATGGTGATCAGTCTTTCAGTGATGGAAAGTTGGCTTCTGAAACCTTTACTCTGGGCTCTACTGATAAGAGGCCAGTTACCATCCCAAATAGTGTGTTTGGTTGCGGTCATCACAATGACGGTACCTTCGATAAAAATGATTCTGGTATTGTGGGTCTTGGAGGTGGACCTCTTTCTTTGGTCTCTCAATTGAATACCCAGATTAATGGTAAGTTCTCCTACTGTTTACTTCCTTACACGTCAAACACCACTAGTAAGTTGAACTTCGGGAGCAATGGTATTGTTTCTGGTAAAGGAGTGGTATCAACTCCATTATTGTCCAAGAAGCCAAACATCTTTTATTATCTCACCTTGGAAGGTATTAGTGTTGGTGAAAAAAAATCGACAATCAAGAAGAGTTGCGTAACTACCAATGCCATAGGTACTGAAGAGGGCAACATCATCATTGATTCAGGAACAACTTTGACCCTGATCCCACCTGAACTATATAATGAATTTGAAACTTACATCAAGGAAGCTATCAAGCTTGAGACTGTTGAATCCCCTGATCCTGATCTGAAATTGTGTTACAAGGCCTCCAGAGTAGAAGATATTACGGTACCCCCTGTGACAGTTCATTTCACTGGTGCTGACGTAGAGTTGGCTGCAGTTAACACCTTTATTGCGGTACAAGAGGGCGTAGTTTGCTTAGCCTTGATTCCTACTCCTCAGTCCATCGGCATCAGTATCTATGGGAACATTGCTCAGATAAACTTCCTTGTTGGCTATGATATCAAAGCTGGCACTGTCTCCTTTCAGCCAACCAACTGTGCCAAGCCCAATTTCTGATTTGGTTATATCTAGTAGGTCTATGTGCTTTCTCCAGTAATTTTGATGATGATCAATTTTGCTTCTGAAGTTCTGATGTAATTAATTAGTTTCTGTTGATTAAAGGAAAATGCTTTGTTTGCATATTTTACTCCATGCCTGCTGGTTCAATCAAATATATGGATCAAAGCTCGAATTGCTTTTATTTTTCCCATACGTAGATATGCTCGGATTAAATCACATACACAATATAGTGAAACCAGTAGATGTTGTTAGAATCTTGCAGCTGATAGGTATTCATCATGTAGAGGATTTGGAGGTACTCTACTACACTGATGCAGATTTGGGTGGCTGAGTGGATGATAGGATGTCTACAAGTCGATACATATTCACTTTGGCCGGTGGTTCAATTTCATGTAATCAGTATTGCTTTGAGGCTATGAGACAAGGTATTTGGTTGAAAAACTTGATATGCTGCATGGATATTGTGAGAAGCATCGAAAGACCATTGAAGATATACTGTGACAATACTTCAGGACAAAGATGCTTGAATCTTAAGGGAAAGGCTTCAAAGAAAGGGAAAAGATATTGAGTTCAAGGCTTCAATACTCATGGATATCAAGTACTTGATGTTGGTGCGCTAGGCACGTGCGTGCACCTTGATTTTGGGCCCCATCACGGGCTTCTGTGGTGTGGGGTTTTATCCAAAAAGGTCAACTCCTTATATTCTTAGATGTCAAAACTCTTTAGGGAGTGGACATCTTATATTCTTAGATGACAACTCCACCTTAGTTAATGTGGGACCATTTAAGCCAACTCTATTCCAATAGTCCAACTCTATCCCAACATTTGGAGGTTCAAGACAAAATAAGGGAAAAGGCTATGGACATTGAGCACCTCGGGACTCAAAAAATGGTAGCTGATCCATTGACTAAGGGGTAGTAAGGCCTTGCATGTGACAGCTTTCAGAAGCATGTTCAAAGGATCGGATTGCAGCCTTTGGGTGTGAGGAACAAATGTCTAATTCTGTTGTTAATGTATGTTGATGAGAAAATGTATAATTCTATTAGCTGAATTACTTGAGAAATGTATAATTTTACAACAACCTTTGATTTGTTTCTTCATTTTGTTGATTTGGATAGGGGAGAATATGCAAGTTTTATATGCTCTATACTTGTTGTCTAATCTGAGATCTTGCATGGAGTGGTTGCTGTATATATGCTTTGGAACAGCTGGTGGAGGCGAGGTCTCTTTCATTTTGCAGTTTGAATCTGGGGTTGATGGACAGTTGCAGTGGTACATAGATTTCTTTTTATGGTGGAGTGAGTGATGAAGAAGGGTAGGTTGCCTGAGTAAGGACATAGATTTCTTTTTCAGGTAATTGAGTGAGTGAAGAAGAAGGGTAGGTTGCCGGAGTAAGGAGGGAAAAGCATTTTACAGGGTCAAGTCTAAATGTATCAGTGCGGCATCGTAGGTGGTGTTGATTTGAATGATTAGACAATTTGGATGACGAGGTTGATCATACTTGAATTTTACATATTTAAGTTGGTGATGCATTATGAGGAAGGTCCGGAGTTAAGCGCAGCCAATGAGCAAAGTCAAGAGTCTATCAGGGCTCTCCTATGATGGAAATGCATAAGTGATAGTTTAAAAGGTTCAAATATGATAAAGGAATTTCTCCTAAACTTCTCCAACTTGGAGATCTAATTGTGAAAATCTCCCCTTCTCGTGTAAACCATTCTTATTTTATTATTGAAAGTTAAGTCGGTTTAGTTTGGATTTATCAGTTTATATCTTTTATAGCCGATAACCCAACCGAAAATTTCAATTACTCAAAATTAATAACTGAACCATGTATCATCGAATGCTACCATTCCGAAAGAATTATCTAATGAAAAGTTGTGGGTCCTTGAATTCGATAACGAGATCGCTAGACAGGATCACTGTGTGTTGCAATATAATGTAAACATATCAAATCATTACGAGAACCATTAAGTTAGACATAATACTTGAGTTATTGAATTGCAATAAATTTATGTGTTACAATAAATTCTCGATTCAGTCCTTGGTTCCATTTCCTAGAGCTCGCAGATCAACCAGCTTGGTCCGGATACTTAAAAAAAAACTAACTGCAAACCGTTGATCAGTAGGGAGGAAGTGGAGCAAGGATTTGGCGACGAAACGAGGCAAGCTGCCGCTGTTTGTCGTTGATTGTAGATGGAAAGGGGCAGAGAGAGGGGAGAAAAAAGAGAAAAAAAAATTACATTGGGCTGAAATGGGGATTGGACCGAGACCGGCCCGGCTCGAAAATTCAGTTACCCGGTCTCACCCGGTCCAGGCTTGATCCCTAAAAATCCGATTTTTAAATTGTCGGTCCGGTTCTCGATCTAGGTAGCCCTATTGAATAGTATAAATATAATCTTATAAATGATTCCATGTACCATTCATGCTTTTAGAAATTTTGAACAAATACCTAAATAGTAGAATATGAGAGACTGTGAAATTCATAGAAGATAAATAGATTTTTAATAAAAATGTGGCCAATAAAGAAGTGAATCAAATTTATTATTTATTTCCATCCTAAAATCTGCCCAATAGAGAAGTGAATCAAATATATTATTTATTTCCATCCTTTCTGTAACCTATATATGATTTCATATCCAGTTTTTTCTATCCTACAAGTTTACAGCAGTCCTTGAGCAAAGCCAATCATTCAAGCAAAGCCATGGAGTTCAAAGCTTTTGTTTACCTTGTTGCAGTTTTTACAGTTTCAACTATCATTTCTTTGGTTCATGCAAGTGAGGTTGGTTTCTGTTAGAGAATAGAAGTCTACCTATGTTACAACATAGAAAAGTGTCATAGAATAGAAGTCTACCTATGTTACAGAATAGAAAAGTGTTACAGAATGGGTTAGGAAGACTTTGAATGGGTTAGGAAGACTTTCCACAGTGAAACTGTTAGAGAATAGAAGTCTACCTATGTTGTAACATAGGTAGACTTCTATTCTCTAACAGTTTCACTGTGGACTTGATCCACCATGACTCACCCAAGTCTCCTTTCTACAACCCGGACGAAACCCACTATGATCGATTGACAGCCGCTATCTATCGTTCTATTGCCTGTAACAATGCCATTTCCTCACCTCATCAGGTTCAGTCCCCCTATCATCCCTGGTGCTGGTGACTACCTGATGAGATTAAGTCTTGGCACTCCACCATTTGAGATTATTTCCGCTGCTGATACTGGCAGTGACTTAATATGGACTCAGTGCAAGCCTTGTGATCATTGTTATGAACAAGAGAAACCCATTTTCGATCCTAAAGGATCTAAGACTTATAAGGAAGTGGCTTGTAAAGCTGATATTTGTTCAGCTATAGAAGGATCATGTCATGGAAATGGTTGCAATTACACTATATCGTATGGTGATGCCTCTTTCAGTAATGGAAGTTTGGCAACTGAAACCTTCACTCTGGGCTCTACCGATAAGAGGCCAGTTGTAATCCCAAATACTGTGTTTGGATGCGGTCATGAAAATGCCGGTAACAGCTTCAACAAACGTGAATCCGGTATTGTGGGTCTTGGACCTCAATCTCCTTCTCTGATCTCTCAACTGAACACCCAGATCGATGGCAAGTTCTCCTACTGTTTAGCTCCTCTCTTTTCAAACATCACTAGTAAGTTGAACTTCGGGAGCAATGCTATTGTTTCTGGTGAAGGAGTGGTATCAACCCCATTAAATGTTAATCTGAGATTTCCCTTTTATTATCTCTCCTTGGAAGGTACTAGTGTTGGTGATAAAAGTACCAATACTGTAGAGTTCATGATCATTGATTCCGGAACAACTCTGACCCTACTCCCTGCTGGAACATATGATGAATTTGAAACTTCCATCAAAGAAGCTATCAAGCTTGAGCCCGTTGAATCCCCTAATCCTTATCTGAAATTGTGTTACAATGTCTCCAGATTAGAAGATATTAAGGTACCCCCTGTGACATTTCATTTCTATCAGGCTGACGTAGAGTTGGCTGTGAGTAACACCTTTGTTGCGATAAAAGGTGTCACGCCCCGATTTTCGAAGGAAACGAAAATCCCAAAATCCACTTAGGATCATCCGTTTCCCCCAAAACTCGGGACGTGAGAATTCAATAATAACATAAACAAATAGCAGCAACAACTAAACAACTAAAACGAATAAAAAGTCTAACCCGGAGAAGACTGGCATGGCTAGCTCACTAGCGGAACTCCAGTAATGCATCTCAAAATCTCTAAACCTTTGCAGCTCAAAAGGAATGTATCCAAGAAGCAAAAGCTCACTCGGGTCAGCAATAAAGCTGGTGTGAGAAATCTTCATCCCAAAAATCAATAAATCCGCACATGATAACATTGAAATAAACCAAACAATTAATAACCACACCATCAGGTAGTTCCTCAATGAGGCAATGGTGTTATCATCCTAATAAATAAATATGCATTCTTTATTACTAATAAATAAAATTTATGACTTATCAATCCTCATAAATGCAACAACAATACAATTCATAATCATATTAGACTATTATTGAAATATTAAACAAACACATTTTTTCTACCTTTAGGAAGACGTGTAGTTCTCATTCAATGGTTGAATGAGCATTTAGTTTCTTCCTTTAAGGTAATCACGCACATACACAAAAAGAAATCTCGCTACTTTTCCACAATCGCACTCTCCTCCTGTGCCGAACACACCTCACTCAAGTGTGCCTCCCTTGCCTTCGAAACCACTCGGAGCGTACATGTTCCAAGTGGGGTGCCACCTCGAGGAACATGTCATCTCACCCGAAGTTCGATCCATGGCAAGCATTCTTCCTAAATCTACACGTACAACCGAACACACATGGAACGGTGCACCGAACACACCTCACCCAAGTGTGCCGCCCTTGCCATCGAAACCATTCGGAGCGTACATGTTCCAAGTGGGGTGCCACCTCGAGGAACATGTCATCTCACCCGAAGGTCGATCACTGGCAAGTACACTGATATGCAAGCAAGTCTGCATACCCATAATATCACATGTATACAAGCAAGTCTGTATACAAAAATTTCACATTCTTTTTTTTTTTTTTTTTTTTTTTCGGAGTTGTGGAAAAGAGCATAAAAATAAATAAATCCTCAAAACTCTTTTATGGTGACACTTTGTCAACCATAAATAAATCAACCACAGTATCCACCATTCTGTTGGGAAACAAATAATATTTGACACATTGCCAGTTCACATATCTCATTTCTTTGCATCATATGAAAAACAATATGCACACCAATTCGCATAACAATACAAATACTCAAACTAAAACAAGTGTTCAGTTATATACCAGCCAATATCTATTACTAGAATATTTTCTTCTATTTTATGTTATGCAATTTGGATCAATCTCGCCAGTTATGTAAATAGGTCCAAAGAAATTCTCCAAAGATAATATCGTCCAAGTCATGATCAAAAGAGCATATGACAATGAGATACATTAGGAACTAAGCAGAATTGACTCATTTCATTCTTGTAAAACTTCCCCTAATCCACCTTCTATTTCATTAAGAAATTTCATCAAACAAAGGAGCAATGTATCTATAACCTGTGACAATTAACGAGAAAATATTTCTGATAGTGGCACAACACTTTGACAACCAACTTTAATAAACCGGATGTACACATATGATGAATTTCAATTTCAACCCGATGGGATTTGACAAATCCAAAAATGCACATACACCTACTACCTAAATGTGGTAACATCTGATCTAACCTATGAGATACAATTTGTCCACATTTTCTTCATGATAACACTCAGGGGTTCCTTAGTCTTATACAAACCCTACTCAAGCACATGTTTTTCTAATGATGATGATGGCCTAGAAAACCCCGAATGCCTTGACAATTGCCTAAAATCAATGTGAACTACAATGGGTATCCATTCATTCATTCAAATCAATTAGTTAAAGTAATCAAACCCCATCAATTTAATCTACCAAGTTAAGGGCAAAATCGGGAAGAAAGAAAATGGGGGTTTAATCAAAGTAGATTAAACACACAACACATAACGACCAAAACCATCACATAAAACAAATTGAAAGGGGTAAAAGAGAACTCACATCCATGAAAATAAAAACCCCATCATCAAATCCTAAAAATACCTAATTCAGTCAAGAAACAAGGATTGCAAGATACAGGGAATAAGAAAAACTCACAGTAAAAGAGAAAGAATGAAGAAAACTCACTGATTTCGCAAAGGATCCACGCAATAACCCTTCATAGTCAACGCCATCACCATTCGCAATTACATAGCTAAGAGCATCTGGGAAAACCCTCCAAAACTCAGCAACAAACTCGGTATTATCAAGGAGAGGAGCAACAATAGAACAACAAGGAGGTCATGAGGGAAAGAGTGTTATTTGGTTTGTTGTTTACATAATTCTCATCTTCAGATATTCTGGTAAAGCCGCAGAGGAGGGAGGTATTAGTACCAGGAGCATCTCCAACAACAATGATGATCAATCTTCTTCTTCTCTACACTACTCTACTTGGAGGTAGTGAGACTGAATTTGCTCAAACAAAACTCTCTCCATCTCTAGGGTTTTGTTTCTTCTTTTTATATATAGTGGGTGGCTATTTGCCCCCACTAAATTCTGAGAACACCCGCCCTCTTTTACAAAAATAAAACCCTAATCAATATCAAACTCAAATACAATTTAGTAGCAACCCATCAACATTAGGGTTTACAAAAGAAATTTTAATATTTATTTAATTAAGCGGGTATTACAAAAGGCGTAGTGTGCTTAGCCATTATTCGTACCACTGAGCATATAGGTATCTATGGGAACATTGCTCAGACAGACTTCCGTGTTGGCTATGATATCAATGGTGGCACTTTGTCCTTCCAGCCAACCAACTGCTCCAATCCAACATTCTGATTGGGCTATATCTTGTAGGTCTATGTGCTTTCTCCAGTAATTTTGATGATAATCAGTGTGGGGAATTGTTGTTATGTAATTAATTAGTTTCTGTTGATTGAAAGAAAATGCTCTGTTTGCATATTTACTACATGCCTGTTGTTTTAATCAAATATATGGATCAAAACCCAAATTGCTTTTCTTATCAATTCATAGGTATGCTTGGATTAGATCACATACAAAATATGGTGAAACCACTCGACATTGTTAGAATCTTGCAAATGATACATTTTTTCTTCCAAACTTTGAAGAAAACTAGTAGGAAGACATGAACCTACACGATTTTGATGCATAGCTTCTAGCAGCAACAAAAACAAAATTTTGTTGGGGACTACATAATGGCAGAAAACTTCAGATTGAAACTAAACATTGAAATGAATGTAGTGAAAGTGCTGCAATTATTTGTTAGAAGTAAAACATTTGAGGTAAAGACCTCGTTGACCTACACCATCAGTTCAGGTAAATGGGCTACCCGAACATGTAGATGCTAAGATTGGATTGGTCATGAGCGCATAATGGGAAAAACTTGAGATTGGGTTGGGTTGGGATCAGCAAAACATCCATGCACTATTTTCAATCCGGCCACTTGCTATCCTAGCTGTGATTTGAATGAACTAGCTCATGCTTTAGCTCTTAGTTGCGCGTGTTTTAGTTTATTTGGATTTTTGAAAGATTGGATTGGTCATCAGAAAAACTGAGAGAGAGAGAGAAGAATCAATCAATCAATCCTCTTTGATGGTCGAAAGCATGCAAATAGGAACAGAGAACAGGTTGCCAAGCAACAACAGGTAATTTCGAGCTACCCCTTTTGATTTTGTCAAGAGATGATAAACTCCTATTGGGTTTTGAGAAAAAAAAAGAAAAGAATTTTTTTTTCTTTTTTTTGAGGTAAAGATCAGTTTTTGGGAACAATAATAACGTTTGAAGATGGAAACTGAGGCATGGTCAGCCTGATTTGGGTCATTTATAAATCATATGATCATAAAATTCGAAGATTTTTGGGTGAATTTGTTTGGTTGAACCTGCTCCATACCCATGAATTTGATTGAACATCAGATTATATCAAGTGCTTGAAAATTTTATTTTGTCGTAATTATTTGATTTTGAGCAGTAGTAGAAGAAGAGAAGAGAGATAGATTCACTCAGTACAATTTTGATTTAAATTGTTCTTTATTACATCGGCACGGTGCACCACACTATACTCAAACTCGAAAGAAATACAATTTTAAAATGGAAACTATTCTTAATTTATAGTATCATTGAACATCTGAATTGGTAAGCTTAGTCATATTTCTCATGGTATGCATACTTTTATTAGTTTACCTAACATGTAGCATTTGTTATTGGTGGAGTTATATGATAACCTTACAATGGGGGTTATATTCTACTAATTTCAATGCTACATTTTCATGTGAAGTAATATGTAATATGCCTATTGCCGATCATTGTTTATTCAGTTCAGAGGAGTTTGAGCAACATAAACTTGAATGGTTTGAAAATTGCGGGTACTGGATTTGGAGTCATGTTTATGTACACAGTTATTTAAAGTAATCAATAGAAATTTTCATCTGGTGTCAAGTTTGAAGTATTACATGATTTCATGCTTGGCAGGCAGTTCTAAAGCAATTGGGACGTCGTGTTGACAATGAAGTTATTCTTGATGAAGCTGAACTTCAGTGCCATTAACAACTCCAAAAGCTCTACATGTATACCAGAGAAGCAAAGGTGTGCCATTCATCTGCATTGTAGGTGTGGGTTTCATTGCTTGAAATCAGAAACACCAATTGAAATAGGTTCTTGCCCTGAGAACTCTCAGGACAACTGAGTACCACTTGGGTTGCTTACTACAACAGTTGCCCTACGGCCCTGAAATAAATATTTTCAGTGATTGACCAACCTCACATACAGCTAAATTTTCTGCAGGTAGATGCAGAGAAGTCTTATCATCAAACTCTAGCTGCTATTTTAGAGAAGCTCCATGCTGAGGTGTGTATATGAATTCCTATTCATTCCCATTGTACCCAAGATAATATTTCATAAATTGTTTGGTTTGCACCTTTTGTGTTAGCTGATTGCTGAATGAAATCTGTTTATTTCCCTTTTCTTGCCCCAAAAAAGTGTAGTGATGTAATGCCCTTTTCTACGTCTGTTACTGGAAAAAGATGATTCTAGAGAAGCAGCAGAATGAGTCTGTGTCACAGTTAGCAACTATGAAGAAAGATGTATATGTCCGACCTATATATACATCCAGATGCTGATTCTAATGGAGCTGGTGATTGCGAACCCACTACTGAGGATGCACATTTTATTGCACAAGTAAGATCTCCCAGAACCTCAAAGTTTTCTTTAGTTGAATTGTAGGAAACTTTATTTAAGTTGTCGGGGGAGACCTAATTCCTGCATTTTGTGGTACTACATTCACTATATCATAACTGTTCTAGGAAGCTTATAAGAACCAGCCAATACTCAAAAGCTTGAGATGCTAATTACGGAGCAGAAAGCAAATTACTTGACGCTTACGAAGTCGATTCCATCGGCCACAAACCCGATGGTAGCCCTCTTACTTTTAGTAGATTCACTCACTTATCAATATTTAACAACCCCACCCCCAGAATCAAACCTTGGATGGCTTTGATACAAAATGTTAAGAACCAACCAAATACTCCTCAAAAGGTGATAAGGCTCACTTAACTAGGATTGTAACATTGAGAGTAGTGTGCTGAAAGGCGTCTAGTGATGAGGTGATGGTTACGTCAGCCATTCTTAAGCATGGAGTTGCACTCCTCTAACAATGATGCTCTGAGCTAAAAATCCCACACCTCGATGTGTGTGGTTAATAGAGGACAACGAACAAGAGTGGTTTGTTACATATTCACAGTTTGGACAAGTATTATGACTTTCCTTATTGCAGGTTATACGTCAATTCGATGCTGAAACAGATGGAGAGTTAAGCCTCTGTGCGGTGACTTCATTGCGGTCCGTCAGGTATTTCAAGTTACCAAATTTAACCAATTTTTTCAACTGTAAACATATTTTTAGATTCGAATATTTTGGTGTTCACCTTGCTAAATGAACTTTTTGGGAGCTCTATTAAAGTGAACTACTTCGATAATTGCTAGGTGAGTCCTGATGGGTGGTCTGAAGGTGAATACAAGAGTGAGGCTGGATGGTTTCCCTCTGCTTACATAGAAAAGCATGATAAAGCTCAGGTGAGCAAGGTAATAGAAGAGAATTCATCTCCGTGATTCAGGACATTTCAATCTAGTTCCTGTTGCTTGCATTCTGCAACATTTTTGTATCAAGTGAATTTATTTTGTTTCGCGTCTAAACAGAAATTTCCATCTAGTGATCCTTTGAGAGGGGGTTAGTTTTTGCAGTCACTTCCATCGACTAAAATGCTCTAAAGTTCAAAGAATTCAGATCGATTGACCAAATAGGCACCCTTGTAAGCCTATGTAGTATATCAAAGACCAAAGACCAAAGACCAGTTGAATGCACGGGTGATCCCTTGATTAAGTTAACTGCATCAGATGAATCTGTACTTTTCGTATTCACATGCCTTGTTTTGACTTGCAGCATTAACAGTCTTTCGACTCCCTTATCTGCACTATTTCTTGCAGAGATTCCTATCTGTAACAATTTTCTTATCTGTCACATAAAAATAACATTTACAGAGTATGACAAAGGTGGTAAATTATCCCAAGGCTGGCGACTTTTGTATTGGGAAACACTATAACCTATAGGATATTTTGATAACATTTTATGACCAGTTCTTGTTGTACAGAATGCCAAATTAATTGGAAAAGCTCATTGTTTTGTGCCTCTATGAAACATTTCTCTTCAAATATAACAAAAAAGAGTTCATTGGCAGGTAAAGTTCCTGAAAGTGGTAGGCTCTGTTTGTTGAACCGGAAAGCATTGCCACAGTAATATAACTTGATTGATTTCCTTTTCTCTACTGGAAAAAATATTGTCATAATTAGGGGACAAGAACAAAAGTAAATTAATCTAATCAAACCTTATTTTGTTTTCAATGTCAAACATGTTTCCTTCTAATTTGTCATCACTGTGAAAGACAATATGACTATAGCAATGAAACATGTTTCCTAGTGCTAGGCCCAATACCCTCCATCATTTTAGAGATACTCATAATGTCTCAATCGATCACAATCACACGCGCAGAAAACCCCCTGGCACAGTTCTGGCTCTCGAAAATGAAGTGTCAATGTCAAAATATTACTGTTATAGTATACCTGGTCTATATGATGTAAGACATTCTCAAGTAAACCAATAATCCCTCTAGATTTTTTGAAAATGAAGTGTCAATGTCAAAATATTACCGTTATAGTATACCTGGTCTATATGATGTAAGATATTCTCAAGTAAACCGATAATCCAACAAAATACATGAATATTTTGCAACGGTGGATTGTTCGAGTATCAGGTGTAATTTCTAAATTTTGATTTTGTTTTTTTTTTTTTTTAATTTTTTTATACCCTTAACCCCTCGTACTCCAAATGTCGCAGCATGGTTCGAACTCTGGACCCATCCGCTAAACTGGTATCCCATTGGCTTCAAAATTTTGGTTTGATCCATGAAACACAAGGCAACAATAATTCACATTAGAAAAAAATTTGTGTACTATTCGGGTTACAATAAAAGTTATACCTAAAATGAATTTAGCTGTGTCATCTTTTGTCTAATTGTCCAACTAAAATCATCAGTGAACATGAGAGGTTCACTTGGATTAGTAACAATGGACATAGTAGACTATCGAAGAAAATAAAAACTTGTACTTGATAAATGTTGCCTAATTTTTTTCACTAGGTGTTGTTCATGTTGTGTCACAAATGATACTACCGAATTCATGACAATCCATTAGACTCGGATGCACCATTGTTCAAAGGCTAACAATGTCACGAAGGCAGTTGCAAAAAGTAAAGTAAGAATAAGAAAATCATAATTCTTTAACTATTAGAACTTTTTTATTATTGTATATATATATATATATATTTTTTTTTTATAGATAGTGAACCAATATTGGACTTTGACTTTGCTATGTTGAGTGCAAATTCTATATATTCTATCAGAGTTGATAAAGGTCTGTGACATATGTAACAACATGTTACGGATTCGAACCGGACTAGTGGCATTTGAAATATTTATGATACTTAATAGCATTGTTGTGGATGGTCATGGAATCCTATAAAAAAAACTTGGGGCAACGGTCATTTAAGTATAAAAAAACAAAAAGTCAAATAAAAATCAAGAAAAAAAGAGTCTTATTAGCAAATAATTAGCTGGCAATGGTCCCACCAAAAAGAATGCGCAAAGAAAAAAGAATCTTCCAAAGAATTCCGCCATTTCTATCATTCACCAAGGTCAAAACCGTCCTTTCACCCAAAACATCGTGTTCGGGCTTTCTCGCGTCGGTCGCACGTGCAAACCGTCGCGTTCCCACGTGCGAAACTCACTTTCTCTTCATTGGTGCTCTGCTACCCCTTAAATTCGATCAGTAGTAAAAACACAGTCCACAAATCTCGAAAATCTAGGGTTTCTTCTTCCCCATTTCGCGTCTTTTCGAGCTCAAGTTCTGCATGTTCGAAATCTCCACCTGCAGATCGAGTCGAGGTCGGTTTCTGTTTGTTCCAAATTTTTGTGATTTTTTTCGGATTTTTTTGATGTTAGATCATGAAATTGTTAGAATGCTTCCGTTACTTCGATCTGTGTAGTTATTTTGTGTTTGTGGATTCGATTAGTGTCTCACATTACTAGTGAATGTGAGAAATTTAGTAGCTTTTGAGCTGTAGGAGTAGTAGTTGTAGTGAGCAGTTTGGAGAATGATGGCAATTTTGGTAATTAGAGTTGATAAGGGTTTCTTTGAAGTGAAATTTGTGGGGAATGTCTTTAGATTAAGTGAAAATTAGGTTGATCAGTTCGGTCCGTGTTAATCTCTTGGTTCATTAAGCTTAAACTGTGTTTTGAGCAGTGTGGGAGAGAGACTCACTGGAATAGAGAACAAGAAAATGACCTACTCTTGCCTCCACGAAACATATAAACTTCAAAGGGTGTATTCTTGGTAACCATCTAGGCAAGAGTCCCGTCTCGAAAGAGTAGCTTTAGTGTTGGGAAAAATTGCAAATTTGCTGCTTACCAAAGGTGTGGCACATGGCTATGTATACCACTATCAGGTATAAAAATGATATATTGACATCAAAACAAGAGGTCATTCTCTAGTGTATAAGTATGAAGAATCACACAACATACATGCGCAATTTTAACGCATAGTTATGCCCCGTGTGAGAATCTTACACAAAAGGGGATTTTTCTAGCAGATGAGAGTTCTAGGGAAGGTGGCATGATATATATATGTGTGTGTGTGTGCGTGAGGCTCTTGTTTTGATGTGGGTCTTTGGGGCTGATGTCAACTGTCCACGCTCTTGTCCTGACAATTCATTAATCACTTCCCAACCATGCATTTTATTCAAAACAGCTGAATAACTAAAATGCAGTTTTACTACGTGGACGGTTGAGGTAATTCCCACATCAGATTAAACCCCTACGAAAAATTCATTGTATATATATAGCTAGTGAATGCCCCCTTCCCCGTAAGAACTAAAATAAGTGGCTCGAGAGTCCTGATAACCACTAAATTGAAGTGGCCCACGATTCTTTAGAAAACTATTTCTCTTGAACTATATGTATGGAGCATGTTGTTCAATGTTACAAAAGGAATGAAATTTATGTTGACTTGGTTGACCTCCTCTGCTGTAGTTCCACCAAACTTATCCAGAATAAATTAGTACGTAAATGGCTTGATAAATAGAGGCCATGATTGTTGTATTTTTATTTCCCAGCAGATCTATGTTTTATGAGTTGTATCCTATTTGTTTTAAAGTTGAAGTTTCTCTTTCTATGAGATGAGGATAGTCTTAGAAGCACTTCAGTTCTAGATCATATGACTTTGACGATTTGGACTTGGGTATCTTTATGTGGATCATTCCACAGTACACACCCATGAGATTTTTACTTGCCAGCAGATCTATGTTTTCTGAGTTGTATCTTGTATCCTATTTGTGTTAGACATTCTGCTTCTATGAGATGGGGACGGTCTCAGAAGTACTTCAGTTCTAAAGTACATGACTTTGATGATCTGGACTTGGGTATCTATGTGGATCGTTCCTCAGTCCAGCCACCATCATGTATACAAAATATAATTTTCTGAAAAGTAAAATTTTGAGATGAGAAACAATTATTTTGTCTATTAAAGAATTATAGATTACGTATAGGAGAAATCGACAATTATGGTGTTCTATTCTTACATTGCATTTGATGGAAATTCAAACTTTATTCTCATTTTGTGCAGAGGATTTATTTGACTTCTTTTGCCGTTGTTGGATGATGTCTTGCACCACATAATCATATGTTCGCATGCAACATATTCAGTGGTGTATCAGATGATACACATTTGTCATGCTTCATCAGCAATGGACATCAGTTTCATGAAATGTCAAAGGCGAATGTTTTTTTCCATTCTACTACTATGCATTCTAACGGAGAAAGGAAATGGTATCAGTCCTGATGGTAAGTGTGACATCTCAAATCTTTTATATTTTTATGTTTTGTATCCCTAACTTTCCTGCTAATCGTTGATGGAAACTTCTTTATCATCGGCTTAGTTTTTTTTTTCTTTTCTTCATCTGCACCCGTGCAACTTTTGGGCTGTTTACATGCCCTGGAGGACATAGTACTGCCACACTCATGGTATCAAGAAAAATAAAGTTCTCGTCATTTTTATCAAACATAGTTTTCTTTGTCTTGCTTAATTTACATAATCAAGAAAAACAAACTCGCTCCTCAAACATAGTTTTCTCTCTATCTTGCTTAATTTCCTTTTTTCTCTTTGATTTATGGGGCTACCAAACACCAAAACAACTAAATCAAGTTTGATTTGAGGAGGAAAGCCTATTTTCTTAAGAAAAGCTTTACAACTCTTCAAAATTAACAACCAATTAAAACTAAAGCTTAGCAGCCTTATTTTAACTAAATTGATTTGGATAATAACACCCCTAACATAATTTTCAAAACGTTTATCGTATCGTATATCAAAAACCCAAAGTTAAGTTACATGTATCGCATCGTATATTGTAAGATATATGAAAAAATAAAGTTATATATGTATACACACACACACATATTAAAGCATATATACATTGAAGCATGTAAAAGACACCAATAAGACATATTTAATCAAATGAGTCCAACAAACACCTTTCATATAGCACTTGTCTAATATATACAAATAACTATCAAGCTCATCCATCATTCATGTTTATTAAAAAAAAAGCCTATATCACTTTATATCCACAAAAATCAATATGCAAAGTATGACCCTAAGCATCCTAAACATGTTCAGTCACAAAAAAAAGTGGCTAAATGCTAAATACTTGATAGATACTAATAGTCTAATAAGTAGTAACTAAATATTGCATGAAGTCATCCCCGAGATTCTCATTACCAATATCATCATCCTTACTTTAAGTGTCAACATCATGATACCAATTCTACCCAGGAGGTTCTATATAAAGGCAAATAAAGGCAACTAATTCCACAGATTTACAAGATTTAGATTTACAAAAGGAATGTAGAAGAAGAACAGGTTAATTTAAGCAGAATTAAATGACAAATAATGCATAATTATAAGATTTAACTATGATCTAAAACAATCGATCGATACAGCTCTAAGACAGTTTCCTGTTTTACACTTAGAGATTCACTTATCAGAGTTTAGATCTTAGTTAAGGTTTTATCAAGGAAAACAGAGATAAAATATGCTTATATATATTGAAAATAAAGAAAAGATACAGAGGAGACTTACTAGTGAAGGATGTACAAAGGGGAGTATGGAAGATGAAAGCTTACAAGATTTAAAACCTAAGGGATACAAGCAGGAAATGGGGTTCTAAGTGCGTCCGAGTCCCAGCTCTAAGACTTGGCTCTTATTTATAGAGATAGAAGAGATAAGAAGAGAGAAGGGATAAGCCTTCTCGAAATTTGAGTGGAGGATGAGCTGGATGCTTATCCTTTTGCTTGAGTGGAGGAGAACTGTTGAAGATGCTTCGACTGTTCACCTTTTGACTGTCGGCAGGTACTGCTGAAGATGCTTCGACTGTAGCTACATGATTTGAATCCTGTAGCTTCACGCGAATACAGATTTAAAATTCTCTGTTTCTGATCAAAATTACCAAGCTTCTCCATTCCAATCCCATGCGAATGAAAGCTATGGTGTCAGTAAAATTATTCAACAGAATAATTATACTAATATTCTGCTCTCAGAAATAGGAGACAAATTAGTCCAAGATCAACTTGTGACTGATGAACTCAAAAAGAAACAATTGGCGGAAAAACAAAGTAAAGAAACAACTGAAGCAATTCATGCTCAGGAACAAAAGGCGAAGAATGTATTCTTCCAACCTCCTGAACCTAATGCTCCTCATACCTTTACTTCTTCCAGTCAATTATTAAAAGAAATTGATGCAAAGTTAGAAGCATTGAAATTGGATTCAAGACTCAAAATCAATACTTTATCAAACCTATCTATGACAGATCAGGAGTCTGATATTAGTGCTGATTTTGATCCCATGGCTGACTTAGATCGGCTAAATTATATTCCTTATTATCAAATGAATCCAATTAGGCATGCAAAACCTACAACTAAGTACCCAAAATGGAAAAATTCAATGCCTACATCACGTAATTATTATCTAAGACCTTCACTACCTGACATGCAGTATGAAGAACGAGCTCTTCAAGCTTTTGGTTCTTTTTCTACCAAAGACCTTTATATCTGAAATATTGATGGTCTTTAAGAAGAAGCCATTATTGAAGTAACTCAAGAAATGGTAATGAAGCATCCTTTTCTTCAGCAAAAGCATTCGCGTGAAGCTACAGTATTCAAATCATGCAGCTACAGTCGAAGCATCTTCAGCAGTACCTGCCGACAGTCAAAAGGTGAACAGTCGAAGCATCTTCAACAGTTCTCCTCCACTCAAGCAAAAGGATAAGCATCCAGCTCATCCTCCACTCAAGTTTCGAGAAGGCTTATCCCTTCTCTCTTCTTCTCTCTTCTATCTCTATAAATGAGAGCCAAGTCTTAGAGCTGGGACCCGGACGCACTTAGAATCCCATTTCCTGCTTGTATCCCTTAGGTTTTAAATCTTGTAAGCTTTCATCTTCCATACTCCCCTTTGTACATCTTTCACTAGTAAGTCTCCTCTGTATCTTTTCTTTATTTTCAATATATATAAGCATATTTTATCTCTGTTTTCCTTGATAAAACCTTAACTAAGATCTAAACTCTGATAAGATCTTACAGTGAATCTCTAAGTGTAAAACAGAAAACTGTCTTAGAGCTGTATCGATCGATTGTTTTAGATCATAGTTAAATCTTATAATTATGCATTATTTGTCATTTAATTCTGCTTAAATTAACCTGTTCTTCTTCTACATTCCTTTTGTAAATCTAAATCTTGTAAATCTGTGGAACTAGCTGCCTTTATATAGAACCTCCTGGGTAGAATTGGTATCAGAGCCCATTGGTATCAGAGCCCATTGTAATGCCATTTGGTTCTATTTCCCACTGTTGCACAACCTATCTTGTAAATCTTGCGGCATACATATGTGTCACCATACAAATTCTTGTAAGCCAAAACTTTATCAATATGATTCGGCCAATCAACAAAAGTGTATCTCTCCAAAGATCTGTCAAATTCAAGGACATTGAGGTTAACATTCCCAAATTAGTTACGTTCCATAACGCATAAATGTGGTCTACTAATACAAATTAACATTACAGTTTCGCTCAAAGTAAATAGGAAAATCACATGCATCAGTATTGGTATCATCTTGAGAATCATCATTGGTGTCATTCCCAAGATGCCAGACATGTTGTGGATGTTCCTAGTGGCGACATGAAGGAATATATGTAGGACCCTGCAAGAATTTGTATTTTATCTCTTGATTATGATGACCTTCACTGTGGCCTCCCGACAACGATCACAAGACAAATAATCTCTTTATCACTACCAGGGCCACTTGTTTCGATGTAGCTTTATACATGCGACTTATATATTTTGGTACTTTTATTTACGTTGATAGATCTCTCTTTGTTTAAGATTTTGTTGGTTTGTGTTTTTTTATTTTGTTCGTCATGAGGTGATTGTGTAATTTTTTAGGTTGGTTATTTTGTCACATGCCAACTCCTTGAAAGTTTTCATTGCTGGTGAAGTGAATTTCCTTGGGGTTGGGGTGAGGCAAAATTTTGGCCCTTTTGATGTGATTTGGCATAAAAAAATTTGGGACAACCCTCTCTGAATGCGAATGATCAAATTTTCTCATTTGTGAAGATTAAACCTCCTTTCTCATCGAAAAAACAATTTTTAACCGTGCGAGCTCAATTTGGGTGGCAAACTCCATTAAATGTGTGTCTTTCGTTAAAATGGAGAGGAGCAGGTTAATCGAGGAGGGGAAAGGAACTCTCTCTAAATTTCCCTTTGATCAAAGAAGGCAGCACGCTTTAGAAGAATCATTGTCTAGGTGAAGGTGGGACTTATAAGCCGTGCATGCTCCCCAAGTGTAGATTATGGATTAGAAACATTTCATGCAACTCCCTCACCTTACACATGTACACAGCAGTAAAAAGCATACAAAAGAAAACAATTTTGGAATTCCTATATTCTGAAGAAATTTCCTTCATATAATTTTGTTGTTGTGAAATGGAAAATTCTAAAATGTTGGTGGCTGTTTTCCTTCTTGTGTGTTTGTAGGTGAAGCACTTTTAAGTTTTAAGGCGGCAGTTGGTGGTTCAAACAACATCCTTCAGTGGAGACAAGAGGATGAGGACCCTTGTGGTTGGAAAGGAGTGAAATGTGATGCGACCAAGAGAGTAGTTCTTTTGTGAGTTTCACGATTACCTTTGAAAGAACTCTTGATAACTACTTTCTATTCTAAGTTAACATTATGTTTTTACCAGGTTAGTGTTTTGTAATTGCGTTATGACTGCGTTATGACATGTGGAGTATTTCATGTTGTATGTCTTGTTATGCTGGATGTGGAATCGAAATTTTGGAAATGATAAGCTAATACTATATTTATTTGAACAAATCGTGATTTAAGAATTAAAGTTGTTTATTTCAAGAAATTCTACCTGACTTTTAAGAAAGGTTGTATCTTTGAACCATGAAACTTTACCTATGTGAATGCATGATAGATTATTGCTGCCGTTCACTCCAAAATGCCCCTTATGGCTTGATAATGTCCAGTTATCTATGCAAATGTCTATGCTTCAAAATCAGATAAAATTTTGAATTTTGTTTTCTTTTCTCCCTTCTCCCATCTTCCTTTTTTCTTGTCTCTTTATCTTTCCTCTTTCAAGCTTATGCATTGCTCTGTTATGCTCCTTTTAGAGTCCTTGTAATCTTTAATGATTTCAAAATGGCCATTCTTGCTTTAACACATTCTCTTCATCTTTTGAATCCATCTCATCAGTGGTATCCTGTTAAGAATTTTATGCGTCAACCTCATATCAGTACTTCTATTTATCCTCTATCTTGAATTTTTAGGCTCGGAACTGCTTTGTTATGTTTGTCCTACAATGCTCGCAATGTTTTAAATGCCTAATACCTATTTTTGACGCATTCAATAGATATACAACCTCCTCGCAATATGAATTTGTAGTCTTTCCATCAAACTCCTCTTCTCAGTAATAGTATCTTATATTTGCTTCTGACTTGACAATTCTAAACAAATGTCATTGACTTTCTAGATCAATTTCTATAATGCCTCCTTTTAAATATATTTCTTTGCCGTTTTTCATCCTTTCATTTGCTTAGAAACTTTTATCATGCACTAAAGCATGTACATCCTTTCTTTTTTCTTGTACATTGACTTCCCCTTGTTTGTTTCTTAGTACTTTGTTACCATTTATGCCCCTCCAAAGTGATTCTCTCATGCATTTTCCACTCTCTATTATCAGTGCACATGATCTTCCTTTGTGGTAGTGGGATGCTTGTGCTGCCCAGTTGAGCAGTTACACACTTTTGACTTTGCCATCTAGTAGCCCCACTCATCTTCCAGATTACTGTTTCTGGTGCTCTCATGTGCTATTTGCCGAACGTTGAGTCGATGAAGCGTAGTTGCTCTAATTATTTGTTTATCTGTTTAAAGCACATCAATGACTATAATTTGTAGTCCACAAGTTTCAACTTTAGCTACCTAACTTGTATTACATGAAACAACAAACTGAAATGCATGTAGATGTGTTATTTATGTCCATGTGAGGTTATCCTTATCGACACTGTACGTATGGAAGAGACATATTGTTCTCATATGTCTTTCAGCCTAGAAATTCTCTTTATTTTATAAAGACTGGAGTTTCTTATAATTTTGTCTTAATAGGAAGCTTCCAAAGCTCAGACTGAGTGGATCTATATCTCCTGAACTTGGCAAGCTAAATCGCTTGGAACTTCTGTATGTGCTTCCCCATGAGGTTCTTGGAATCATGTCTTTTGTTAAGCCTTGTGATATTGCAAAGTCTACAGGCTGGTAATTTGTGTGTTTTTGTCTTTCAGGGCTCTTCATAACAACAACTTCTTTGGAAATATTCCTTCGGAGTTGGGAAATTGCACAGCATTGCGTGAAATGTAAGTGCTATGGTATTTGAATTTCTTTAACTACATGAGTGGCCCATCATCTATAAAAGCTATGCATCTCTTTTATTACTATCCCATTTGAACACGAACTATTTTATTCATTTTTATTTTATTTTTTATGTTTGTATATTCTTTTGACAGGTATTTGCAGGGAAACTACCTGAGTGGGCCTATTCCTACTGAATTAGGAGACCTTTCAGAGCTTCAGTACCTGTGAGTTCTACTCAAATGTATTATTGTCCATGTCGTTCAATGTCTTTATCTTTGGAACTTACATACTACCACATACGAATTCAAGCTTCCCTTTTCAGTCTCCAGTGATCAGTTTATGATTCGTTGTTCCCATCTGTGTAATTTATCTCAGAGTTATAACTGTATCTCCAAAATGGACACAACTATGTTTCTCATCTGTCATGAATGTCAGTCTTACTTTCACTTGAACGTGTTTAGATCATTGTTTGAGTTGATTTCGAATTTCTTATAATTCCTTTTCCTGTTCCTAGATGTTCAATTGACATAGATGTTCCATCAATGCACACATTTACTTTAATATTGTAATTTATCTTTTATTTTTCATGTCCCATAGCTCATGTTTGTTACTTTTCTACTTGTACTTCAGAGATATCTCCAGCAATTCTCTAAGTGGAACTATTCCTTCATCACTAGGGAAGTTGACAAAGCTTATAAAATTGTGAGTGCCCTGGTCCCATTTTTCTTGATTAAACTTTGGAAGGTTTATCATGAAGTATGCTGAATGTTAATCTTCTCGGTGCTTGAAGCAATGTGTCCACCAACTTTCTTACTGGACAAATACCAGCTGATGGTGCTTTGATGAATTTTCCACAAAATTCGTGAGTATTATTTTCTCAGATATCTTATCTTTATAAAGTTTTTGTCCATCTGGAAGTTACAATATTCACATTCCAGAAGTTGATTTGTTTATGTGCATCCTGATTCCAAAATATCCTTTTTCTTTCTTAATATCCTTCATGCCATGTCTTCTTTATTGTTCTATTTCGTATCAACATCCATACAGTGTTTGAAAATTGTATGTCCATGGGCTCGAATTTGGATAACTTGCATATATTGTTTCATTAAGAGTATCTCCTTTGCTTGCTGTCTGACTGTGTAACCGTATATTTAAGCATGAAGGATACATGAGTGTGTCAAATATTTTGTGAGGCAAACATAGATGACCATGACCTTTTGTTCGATTTGATGAGCCAAGAATCATATGCATACAAGATTAGACCCACGTAGAATACTTGTGGCATCCACCTATTTTAGAATGTTTGGCTCTACTGTTCCATAGAGCCAAAACATGGTCATGGATAATGTCGTAATTTCATCAATCATTTCGCTCGTTTGGTTATGACTCGTTGCTACGATCATGTCTTTCAAAAAGGATGTAAGAATCCATTCCACTTGGATCCCACGAGCAACCTAGGTTAGGCAGCCATGTTTGATGAATTTTATGCTTATAATCTTTGTGTTACCTACCGTTTTATGGGAGCATATGACAATTAGAGGCAAATAGAAAGTCTAATGGACTTAAACTTAAAGAGGGAAAAAGGTGCTCTCCCAAACCTAATTCAAAATATCAATAAGGTGGATGTGGGTCTCATAGATCAGGTCGAAAGTCCAATGGGCCCAAATCAGGTTTGTGATTAGGCCTGGCCTGATATTTAAGGGGTCATGTGCAAAGATTGAAGATATGGGCCCATTTTTACATACAAATGAAACTAAATGATTCAAAGACTAATGAAGATATGGGCCCATTGTTCGGAGCGCCAACATCCCCAAGCCTCTACTGTTTCTACCGGCCCTTCAATTGTAGTTACTTTTTCAATGGATGTCCTGTCTTAACTGGAAATAAAATAAACTATTAAAATTAAGATAACATAAACATGGAGAATGGGGGGAGATTCAACTTTGCAATATATGATGCTTCAATATGGATACAAACATTGATATGCATATATTGATATAATGTAGAATTTTAGAGAAGTAGAAAAACTCTAATTGTCAAATCTTGTACTCAGTCTCAATGACATGGCAACATGTGTACCTCACAATAAAATATTGTGTTATGCTATTATGATAATGCCACGTCATCAAGTACAGGTTTTTTAGTACAAAATTCGAGTCACAGTAGAAGTACTCAGAAAAGTAAGGGTACGTATGCAAGTAGGGATATCATAAAGTTATATTGATAGAAAAATTGATATGGCATTTGATGATACAATGCACAGTTTTAGAAAATTTAGGATACAGATGAAAGTAAGGGTATCATAAAGTTATCTTGTAACTACTGAGTGGATATATCAATAAATCTTGAGTTCTCTAATGTAAAACCTCAAAATCAACATTTGCTTGTAACATTAGCAAGGGAGGAGTCAGGATTCTCATGGAAGGGGGGCAACTAATTATTATGTGAATTAGTGGAGTAATGAACCCACCATTTAAAAAAGTGTGAGAGGGCAAAATGAGGGTGAAAGAAGAAATGCATAATTTTTAGGGGGCAGTTAGTAGTATTAACTAAGTGGACCTCACTATTCTATAGGTAAATAAACAAAATTTTCAAAATTGGGGGGGGGGGAACATGGCTCCGCCTTGATTGGAAGAATAGCTTATTAGGAATCAAGATCCTTATTAGTACAATGAGACCTGAAAATAACAAGATGGAAAATTCCATTGAGTATCCAATATCACTTTTTCGAAAATAAAGCTGGTTACGAAACTGCTTATTCATGTACTTTATTTGTGATCCCCACTCTCCAATGAATTATCCTTTAACGTAAGTAGAGCTGAGTCTCCTCTGTGCAGTTTTGTAGGGAATCGGAATTTATGTGGGAGTCAAATTAATAATCCATGCAAAGATGGGGTTGGAGGGCCTTCAACAGATTCTAAATCTCCAGTTTCAGGTAGATTTGTATGTATGGGTAGTCATTGATCATTTATTGGGCCTCACACATTGATATTTATGCATTTCGTGTGTACTATGTATTGACCCAGTTCTGTTTGTCAAGCTTGCCTTTCTTTTGTTCGATGCTTGTTGAAATGAATTTTTTATCACTTCTAAATGAATGATGAATATTTTGTTGATGATTATAATAGTTATTCAACTTTGTGTTTCGATACAATCCAGCAGATAATCAAGGTGGGAAGAAAAAAGGGTACACTAAGCTCATTATAAGCGCCTTGGCAACTGTGGGTGCTTTACTTCTGGTAGCTCTGATGTGTTACTGGGGCTGTTTTCTTCATAAGAAATTTTCGAGAAATGACAGCAAAGGTCTAGCAATGGATGTCAGTGGAGGTATTGTTCCATTTATTTTGGGTATCATGGACGCTATGATAAGAAAGGTTTTTTTTCAGTGAAAAAGAATATTGAAGATTGTTTTAAATAGCGTGTTCACATCCTAAAATTGGTAATTTAACATGCTCTTATTGCTTCAGGTGCATCCATTGTTATGTTCCATGGAGATTTACCCTACTCTTCTAAAGATATCATTAAGAAATTAGAGACTTTGAATGAAGAACATATTATAGGCTCAGGGGGATTCGGAACAGTTTACAAACTCTCAATGGACGATGGAAATGTCTTTGCTTTGAAAAGAATTATGAAAATGAATGAAGGACTTGATCGTTTCTTTGAAAGGGAGCTGGAAATTCTTGGGAGCATAAAACACCGGCATCTTGTGAATTTGCGTGGCTACTGTAACTCCCCTTCTTCGAAGTTGTTAATTTATGATTTCTTATCTGGTGGTAGCCTAGATGAGGCACTTCATGGTGAGAGTTTTTTCTTTCAGTACCTTTGCATCTTATTTGACCTATTACTTTTAGCATATACTTGAAGTTTATTACTTATCTGGAATGCGTTTCTGAGAATTGTTTTATCTATCGGTCTAGATGTATTTATATTGATAAAAAAGGAAAAGTTACAACATTATTTTATGTTATATGCCATTTTTAATGTAATATTACCTTGTTAATAACATCATTATTGAGCTTTACAGTGACGTTACTTACAGTTTTAACTTGTGTAGATGTTTTTGCATAATCTTTGCTCACTAAAAATCAAATTATTAGAAGAGAAAATAAAATTATAGAAAAGATGGAATAGCTAACAAGATTACCAATATCAAGGAAACCGCAAAAACTATAATTACAAATGATAAATCATTTATCTTAGAATTTGTTAGAAGTGAACACCGAGCATGATAGATGATGCATAGCTGATTCAAAGTATATGCAAAAATAATAAATAGAAGAAGACATTTTGTTACAACCTTTGCTATCTTATTAAGTAATAAAGATTACAACACATTCTCAAGAACAAACTCTCATCTTGAACTCTCAAGAGGTTAATTTCCTAGATGCCTAAACCTAGATCCAATATATAGGTTAAACAAAGGAAAACTCGCTCAGGGCACTGCCCCGAACCCTACGAGCTAACTGGGTAGCTCGACCCCGTATAGGAGCTTCGCCCTGAACCCCAAGTTCCCAAAAGAGGATGCTCCTGTATAAACAGATGTGCAAGCAGCGTGGGGCCCAATAATCTCCCATAAATTTTGGTTATTAGGATACATCAATCAGGTCTAATAGGGTAACATAGCCTATGCCTACTAATTGGTTTATCCCCTAACCTACCAGCTTTCCATCTGCCAGGTGTTGATGCCTTTTTTTATATAACGAAATTACCTTTCCTAGCATAAGGCACAGTCTCACTCATGTGACCATGTTCTAACATTTTGATGAATAAGGACATGTGCATCATCTCAAGCACTTGATATCCTATGAAATACTAATCTTAATGGGCCTTTTCTTCAAACCCACCATCTCCATTAATTCTTATTTTAAGAACCCCTATATTACTTCTTCCCTAAACCTTTGTTCACATCAACAATGTCAAAGTAACTATTGAGGCCTTCACTAAAGGAAAGTCCAAAGTGCTTGGGGTTCTTACTCCCTATGCTGTTTTCCATGGGTGGTTTGGATTAAGAGAAATGTTATCATGGTCCCTAGTAGACTCGTTGTGGATTTAAAGGCTTCTACATAGAATTGGGATCTTTAAAGCCTAGTTTCAAGGAGTGGGTAGTGAGAAACATTGTGTAAATTTGGTGCTCTTCTTTGGCCTCTAGTTATTCTTCAGTGACCCTTGTACAGTGTTTATCTCTTTTGTTGGGAGATAATTTTTCCTTTCTCAAAAAAATCATAAAGTGAAATCGTTAGAGGTGGCAACTGGCAAATAGATGTAGAGGTAAAAGTAGTTACGGATGAAAATCGTGTTCATTTAATCCTCGTTTTACCCATCCTACAAAATTCCAGTATCGTTCTCAATTGTTTTTGTGAAAATGGCAAAGAAAGGAATATGAATATGAAGCTTCCTGTTTTTCGGTATCAATTGGTTCATCATAAAGGGTTTTTTAGGTTTATCGGAAACCAAATGATATTCAATTGGTTCATTGGGAAGTCCTTTTTGCTTTCATCCTGAAAACAGCTGACTGCATCGGTCAGAAATCGAAGTCCTGGAGATGTTAGTCTTGCTTGTTGCTAGAACCCAATGAGTCTATCAATCTTAGAACATTTGTTAGGAACTGAATCATAATACAGTTAAATTGGCTTGGTGTCTTTTCATTATAGCGTAATTGGCTTCAAGCCCTTTTTAAATCCAAAGTAACACATTTTCTTCGGTACCTCCCATCTAAGGCCCGTTGAGTGAGTCTGGCATGATGCACTAGTGGTCCAACCTTGCAGCCAAGGGATGCAATTAGATCTATGGATATCATTTTGATCCAACAGTTGTGACATGATATTCCAAAAACCTGTAAACTAGGGTTCTATAAAATCCACATGTGAGTTTCCAATTCAGATCAGAACTTGATCTTCCATTCGAGTCAACTTTTCAAACTAGTTTTACCCCATGCGAATGCTTTGATCAATCCATGTATAGTAGGGATTGTGATTTAGGAGGTGGGTTCCCTTATTAATTCTTTCTGCTCTTAATTGGTTGTTAAGAGTAGAAATGGATTTTATCTCTCTTTTACTACAATCACAATCAATCAATTATATGAAACTATTGTAGAAGAGTCCACATGACCCTTGAAATTTGTGTTTTTATGTATTAGATATTATATATGTAGAAGAGTCCTGATGCCTCTAGAAATTTATGTTTTTTATGTATGAAATCATATTATGATAAGTAAAGTCGAATTGCCATTAGTTGAGGAACAGGTGCAGTGCACGCAAATGTCTAGTTCATTGTTACTCTGTAATTCAGTGAATGCCACCAGAGGATTTTATTAGGCATTCATGATAATGATCTTAGATGATGTCCAGATAATTTGTTATGCCTTTGAGCAATACTTTTCTTTTACTTTTTTTGGATTAGAATTCTGAGAGGATGCATGATTTATTTACTTATTTTCACGTGAACCTTAGACATCTAAGTTTAATATGATGTGTTAAACAGAAAGATCTGAGCAACTAGACTGGGATGCACGTCTGAATATTATCATGGGAGCTGCAAAAGGACTGGCTTATCTACATCATGATTGTTCTCCGCGAATCATACACCGTGATATAAAGTCAAGTAACATTTTGCTTGATGGGAATTTAGAGGCTCGTGTATCCGACTTTGGGCTAGCCAAATTGTTGGAGGATGAAGAATCTCATATCACTACCATTGTTGCGGGAACATTTGGTTATCTGGCTCCAGGTATGTCAAGTAGAAAACTTTTTGTCCATCTTCTGATTGTATTGAATGCAAAAAGACAAGCACTTGCTGTTGGCTGGTTTTTCTTAAAGATCTTCTGATTGGACAGCCCTGTTTATTTAAAACTACAAGTTGTTTTAGTTACTGAGATAATTAAACTTACTTAAATAGGTTCGTTTTGGCATATGATTTACTGTAGATCTTTGCTACGTAGTATATGCATGGTGTGCACAGTAGGTAGTTCAAGGAGGTTGAAAATGCAGACATCCTCACTGAGTTACTCCAGTGAAAATGCATTGAAGGATATTTTGCGAGGATGATTTCCGCACTGTGGATATCATTCTTGCAAAATTTCGGCCAACTTGTGAGAGGCATTTTCAAGTTATCAACAGGATGAGAAGTTCCAGAAATTACTGCTTTTATGAGGTCCATATTACATTCTGGAAAAATCATTCCTAGGCTCTATCATTGTGAGGCTATCATAGTCATAGAGCACCTCACATCATAGTATATTCGCTTTCTGGTTAATTCTCACATGTTTTGCAGATTATCCTTTCTGCTGACATTGTCTGCATAGTCCCTGATTCAGGGAGTTCTCCCCTTGAGAACCTGCTAACTATTTGCATGTTTGCAGAATACATGCAAAGCGGTAGAGCAACAGAAAAATCTGATGTATATAGTTTCGGGGTTCTGTTGCTTGAAGTGCTAAGTGGGAAACGACCCACAGATGCATCTTTCATCGAGAAAGGACTCAACATAGTTGGCTGGGTATATCTCTCCCTCCTGCTCCCTCTTTTACAATTATATGTATATATGATTGTGTTAATAGTATTCATTATTACTTTTAAGGACATGCAGGGACAAATGGGTTTAGAATCAAGGAATCTTCGATGGGAAAAAACTACGAAAAAACTAAAACATCATTTGTTGTTATTTATTTATATCAAATTCTCTCCTAACTAGCATGAAAGATAAGTGTATGACCTAAATTTTAGGTTGTCTTTGCTTTAGTAAAGTATTTGATGGATAATATTGAAACTGTAGTCGACAGGATATTGTTATTACTATTAAAAATAAATAAAAGTAATTTTAAAGGATAAGCTCAATGAACAAGTCAATGCAGACAGGATATTGTCCTATACAACTAATTGTATCGTTCCCTGTGGTATAATTTAGAATGTGTGGTTGCAACATGCCTTCGAAGCCAATATCATCTTCAGTATGACTTCGAGTTATATGATTTTTATATTGATCCACAAAGTACTTGTCGAAATGAATGTCGGTTGTTGCCCATTTAATAATGACGGATACATTGTTGTCTGACAAGGACACAAGCTGCAGATGTGTTGACTAAAAATCCTTTTTGTGAGGGCATGGCTTTTACCTATGTTATAATAGATATATACAGGAACATGTCTGTACACTACAATCTTAATTAATTTTCAGCTATAAATTTAATTTATCCGTATTATTTTTAATTGTTGATCAGCATTTGCTACCTCTAAGTTGTCGTAATATAGTCATAATTTTTCTGAAGAATGGAAACCTTTGAAAAATTTGGTGAAAAAGTTCATGTAAGAATGGTGTGTTGGACTGTTTTTTTTTTTTTTTTTTTTTTTTTTTGTGTGTGTGTGTTTGCAAAAATGTAGTATACAGGTAGTTACTGATTACTAATTGGGTTTTAAAAAACCTTTCACAAAATTTTGGTTCTTTTCATCCGAACATAGGATTTGGTCGTGCTTAGGGCTTATTTCCTAGCATTTGCTTCTTGCAGCTCAACTTCCTGGTGGTAGAAAACAGGCCGAGGGAGATTGTTGATCCACATTGTGAAGGAGTGCAAGAAGAGAGCTTGGATGCACTACTTTCAGTTGCAATTCAGTGTGTGTCTTCAGGTCCAGAGGACCGACCCACCTTGCATAGAGTGATCCAACTTTTAGAATCTGAGGTTATGACTCCCTGTCCAAGCGACTTCGATGATTCCAACTCAGATTGAACCTTGCAGTAAAGAGACAAGCTGATCCTTTTCACGTTTCAGTTTTTGACAAAGAATGAAAGAAAAATGCTGCAAAACCGTGATACAAAAAGAGCAGAGACCCTGTGGGTTTAAATATATGCTCTACATTCTTTCATTCTTTTCTTGGCGGTGTGGACAGTTAGCAACTGTTTTCAGCTGTTTTCCTCGGTGAGTCATTGAGCCCCCAATCAACGGGAAATCCAGTGATTCTCTGTACTTGTTATCCCCTGTATCACAGTCAATGTTGTGCACATTATACTATACACCATGCAAATGAAATTTCCACATGTATTTTTACGTCGTATTTCTTTTTGTTGTTGTCTCCCTCTTTAACATTTTGTTTCACTTCATTACATGTATATGGATATGATGGAAACCATATCAATGTCCCACCAAAGAATTTGTGTTTATGACATTTTTGTAAAATGAGTTTTTATATGCAACTAGTGTTTCAGCCTCCACACATTAAACGATTTGGAGTGTCAGAAGTATTGATCTATGTAGGGTTTATCAATACCTTATTAGTACTGCAATGTAGAGCTTGTTATTTGTAAGATTTACCTAGGGTGTTGAAAGAAGCTCCAATGCCAAACATGACAGTAGCATGTCAGCTGGTGATTGCAAGTCACAAGCCTTTGGACTGTTATCCACTTTGTGGTTTCTGCTAGGTTTTGACATCCCAGATGTAGGTGTTCCTACAGATTTTCACCTAAGACTGGAGTTTCAGGTCAGTGCGATCACCATTTGAAAAGGAATTAGAGCTGCAACTTATACAGGTTGGGTAAAGCCTGACTCCAGCCTTCATTGACAAATACTAGTCCATGCCTCGAGTCAGCTCTACCTTGGGAATTTTTTTTCTTGAAAAAGAAAAGAAAAAGAAAAAGGAAGAGGGATATGAGAGGGTAAAAATTTTACAGTTTTGAGGTGGAAGTCTGACGAGTATTTTTTTAAAACGTTCTTTGCTCACCTGTAAGAAAATAATTTTGCAAAAAAAACAAGATGATGGATCATCAAATTCAAGTTCTATACCCTCACTTCTTATTTTTTCCTTCCTCTCCCTTCTCATTTTTGCGACTTCCTTTGAACCAATACCTAACATCATTGATAGGCAGCATCTTCGGTTGCATTAGGTCCTACAGATACATCTGAAAACGTTTTACACTGACTGAATCAATTGATACATGCAGAAGAATCTGCAATGAATTACATAAGTTCCCACTCCTTTAACCTTCCCACCATCAGCATCTTAAGACTCCAGTCTACAACATCTCATGAAAAGACAGATTCCAGTTTACCTTGTCTGTGATCTTAAAACTTCAAAAACACTGATGAAGTATTACGTTGCATTTCCTTTTGTACGAGTATGACTAGGTTTCAGCATACCAGAAACTAGCCATTGATACTCTTTCAATGTAGACTCTGGAAGTGGCTCGAGAAATTCACACTTGGCGAGGATATCTGGTGGGGGTATGCCGGCAACAAGGTTAGTGTTGAGCTTTGGTTTACCCTTTGTCAACTCTTGAGATCTGCTAACCAGAGGGTCTTCAAGAGCAAAGGGAGATGCCCCTGGAATAACTTCCTGCTTGAAAGGCAATGCCCGTGCAGCTTGCAAACAGAACTCTATCCATTGGTGAACTAATGGAGATGGACCTCTCACTCGACCACCAATCCGATCAGTGGTAAATTTAGACGCAGCAGGAATTGCCTGCAAAGAAACACAACATATCTGTATCTTAGGTAAACAGAGTGAATTGCCCAACACTTATTAGTTTTAGAGTTTATTTCTGGATATGAAATTAGACTTTAGATGCACAGGAGTAATGAAGGACTTCAGGATTTGTCCGACTAGGACTTCAGGACAATATTAGTTTTATATGTCTGGATATACTGCTCTGCTCACATGCAGGAGTAACGATTGGAGAATAATGTATCACAGCTCACAATCCAATATGATTATTCAATCAATCAATTAGGTGGAAAGACCCAGTTGAATTTTCTTGCCGCATACAAGCTAGTTTCCATCTAATTAATACACAACCATGCATGGAATAATGACTAAATCATTGGTCATAACCCCTGTAGTAAATGTACAAGTAGGCTATTCTTGGATCCTTCTCATGATCTAATTGGCAGAAGTTGAGAGTTCCCCAAGTGACACGAATTGATGAAGGAACCAAGGAAATGTTTCAAAAAGCTACACGAAAAACTAGAGGTATGATAGAATAGTGCAAGATTCAAGACAATACCCACAGGTCTGCCCATAAACTTGCTCCAGACTTGGGAACAATCACTGCTACATTTGACATGCGCTTCGCGGCAGGAAGAATATCGCTGCTCCATCCAACAGCCACCCAAACATCTTTCACTCCAAATGCCTTTAGGTAGTGGACACTGTCAAACAGTCGAACCTGTAGAAGGATAACTTCAGAGACACAAGGTATTTTATTTATGAATGTAATGTATATAAGATTAAAGATTCCTAGACATGATCCCACCAACATGGCAAACAGGGCAGCTTACAAATGGGTAGATACCAGTGTTTGATATAGGAAGGCAAGTTAATTAGCCCGTGCCAATATTAACATTTTCATATTGTAAATATGAATTCATTGCTCTTCCTGCTTTCTCATTTTACCTTTTCCCTTTGTGATATGTATAATAGCAGACACAATAATAAATAAACCAGAAACATGAATTGACAGTTTCTTCGCTCTCAAAATAATTTTCTAAACTTCAAAACTGACTATAGACTTGATTTCTAAATAAATAAATAAATACACTAATATACCAGCAGGTCTAGCACTTTGCTACTGGTACTCAGTATCGTTCTGTAAGCCGTAGAGCAAAAGATCAATTTCAACATAAATACCTGCTTTTGAAGCAATGCCAGATTCTGCATAGCAGCCTCCTTTCCTCCAGCAACTTGTGATTCAATGTCTGTTGTATTGTATGAGCCCCCCATGTACTTCAACACTGCACCAACAACCTCTCTGGGAGAATCAACCATAGCAATCTTCCCAGTAAGCTCGGGCCTCCACAAATCACTCCAATCCTACAATTTACATAGCATTAGCATACACGTAATTTGAGAATGTAAAATGCAACAAGTTGTAATTAGTTAAAAATGGCATATTCATTTTAAAAAGTCAAAAACTAGTTTCAACAGAAGAAAACTACAGAACCCTTGGGCAAAAAGAAAGTCATTATGGTTGCTATCTCACCACAAGGCCGTGAAGTCAATGAGATTCGAGAGGGCATATCTTCTAAAATGCACATCTAAAATTTCTCTCCATGTTTGAACCATTTTTTAGGGGCATCAATGGATCCAATATCGGATTTCACATTATCTTTCGCCCAATTCAGTCTCACATCTAGATATCCAATCTACTTACGGCCCTACTTTCCATTACCAAATTAACCTTTGGGTTCAATACATCCACAAAAACTTTTTTTTTATCAGTAAAACACCAAAAACATATATTAAAATTGGCACCTGATGAGTGAGAAACTCATTAGGGAAGATTGAAGAAAACCTAACAAACGCAAAGAAAGCCAAAGTTGCCCACAAAGAAACAACAACCCCAGACAGAAACTCCCCAAACACAAAGAGGTTACGAATACATCAATTGTCCTTACTGAAAGTGCACAGACAAAATCCCCAAACACAGAACTACTATTTTCTTCTTGTTTATATTTAAACCTTTATAAATTTTGTTTCTAAAGTAGGCCCTTGAACCTACACCTTCTCTCTTCACAACGAGGCAGCAGTCTTCAAACAAAAATGACAGGCAAGTACAGATTGAAGGAAGTTCACGAAGAAACATACCAATGATGAAATCTCTGTATGCTTTTTTACCATGAAAAACAAAATCTTCTTCCAAATTTATTTACACGTGTGAAAATTAAAATGCAAAATTGAAAGCCTTCTATCTGAAGAGGTGGAGATAAAATAATTTGTATAATTTATCAAACCCAATTCCTTATTGAGCAAAAAGTTCATGAATTAGTATTTACATTTGTCAACCTGAAAACCCCAATTCCTTATTGAACCCCAAGCTCATGAATAACTATTTACACTTGTGAACCTGAAAATGCCAAATTGTGACCCTTTAGTTTTCCATAAATTTGAATAATTATTCCTATCCTTCTATGTGAGACCCTAAGTGGGCGGACCTAAGGTGAGGGTGAGGGTAGAGGGCCCAACATGCCCAATAGGCCAAGAAGGGTTGGCCGAGCTACAAGGGGGATCATAGTCCCATATCACCTGGGTGCGGGAGGGGGATGTGCTTTAAGTGTGCGAGGTCGCTCTACATGACAACAAGCGTTTTAAAGCCGTGCGGGCCGGTTGGTAGCCCAAAGCGGACAATATGGTGTCATGTGGACCGGGTCGTTACAGTTGGTATACAGATAATGTCTCCAGATCTTCAAAGCAAAGACTACGGCTGCCAACTCTAAATCATGTGTCGGATATTTTCGCTCGTGGGGTTTCAACTGTCGAGACGCATAGGCTATGACCTTCTTGCCTTGCATCAACACTCCACCCAATCCTGTACCGCAAGCATCAGTAAATACCACCAGTCGGCTACCAGGTGTCGGAATAGTCAACACTGGTGCTGAAGTCAACCGAAGCTTCAAAGTTTCAAAAACTTCTTCACACTTTTCTGACCATACAAAAGGAACATTCTTCCTAGTTAACTGAGTGAGTGGTGCCGCAATCAAGGAAAATTTCTCGATAAACCGTCGGTAATAACCAGCCAAACCCAGAAAACTACGAATCTCTGTCACACTACTAGGTCGTCTCCAAGACTTCACTGCCTCGACTTTCTCGGGATCCACTGCAATACCTCCACTAGAAATGACATGCCCGAGAAATCGAACTTCAGGTTCCCAGAAATGACACTTACTGAACTTCGCATACAACTGATTTTCTCTAAGTGTCTGCAAGACAATGCGAAGGTGCTCTCTGTGCTCCTCTAAACTCCTCGAGTACACTAAGATATCATCAATGAAGATTACCACAAACTTGTCCAAGTACGGACTGAACAATCTATTCATCAAATCCATGAAAAAAGCTGGTGCATTTGCAGTTCAGCCTACTTTCAGTACAGAAAGCAGCATGATAGCGGGTTTAGCAGTTTATCCGTCGTTGATCAGTAGAGTGGTGGAGAGACAGACCTCTGATCCAGTGATTACGAGGCAGATAGCAGATTTGGTAGTGGACACATTGGATGAGTGCCCTACCGATTGGTCAGTGGGTTCAGATGGAGGGTTGCGATTTTGCGAGCGGCTTTGTGTTCCGTCTGATGAGGAGTTGCGAAGAGATATCTTACAGGAAGCTCATAGATCTCGTTTCACCATTCATCCCGGTGGAACAAAGATGTATCGAGATTTGAGACGTTCTTTCTGGTGGCATGGCATGAAGAAAGACATTGGAGAGTTTGTGGCACGGTGTGCGACTTGTCAGCAGGTGAAAGCCGAGCATCAGAGACCGTCTGGGTTATTGCATCCATTGGATATCCCGACGTGGAAGTGGGAGTATATCACTATGGATTTCATCGATGGACTTCCACTGTCACGCCCCGACCCGCCACGGGAATTGCAGCGTGCCGATGCGTGAACTAACACGTACACAGGCGGATCGTAACCGGCCACAACATCATAATATAACACATTCTTGAAACTAGAATCAAACAGAAATAACAACTACGATAAAATTTGAACAAAATAAGAGTATTCGATTTGCCCCGCTAGAGTCATAGTGACAAAACTAATATATACAAACATCTAGTATTTAACAAGGTAATACAAAGGAAATAAAACATACCCGTACAGGGTGGATACGACTAAACAACACAAAACATGCCTATAGCTGGAAACTGAGCCTAGTGCCACGATCAACAGAGGTCTCACATCATACACACCTTAAAAGAGATCTCGTCCTCGAGATCGGACAAAAGCCACGACAAGAAAACCTAGGCAAAAAGCTCGGGGTATTTCTGTCTCATCTGGTCCTCCAGCTCCCAAGTCACGTCACCCGCTCGGTGGCTCCACTGAACCTTCACTGACTTCACTGTTCTCCGACGAAGTTGTTTCACATCATCATCAACAATGGCTACTGGCCTCACTGGATACGTCAACTCATCCGAAATCTCCACCTCAGCAGGCTCCATAATCTGTGACGGGTCTGCCAAACACTTCCGCAACATGGATACGTGAAACACGTCGTGGATACCTGACATACTCTGCGGCAAAGCCAATCTGTAGGCCACTAGTCCAATCCTCTCAGTAATCTCATATGGCCCTACATACCTCGGTGCAAGTTTCCCACGACTTCGAAACCTAACAACTCCGCGCATCGGGGAAACTTTCAGAAAAACCCTGTCACCAACATCAAACTCCAACTCCTTACGCCTCCTATCAGCGTAACTCTTCTGTCTACTCTGGGCTGTCAACAACCGCGCTCTAATCAGCTCAATCTTCTCAGTAGTTTCTCTGATCACATCCGGCCCCATCACAACTGACTCTCCAATCTCTGCCCAACAAACAGGGGACCTACACGGTCGTCCGTAGAGTGCCTCAAACGGTGCCATGCCAATACTTACGTGGTAGCTGTTGTTGTACACAAACTCGCATAATGGTAGGTGATCTTCCCAACTGCCCCCAAAGTCTAAAATGCATGCTCTAAGCATGTCTTCCACTACTTGATTCACTCGCTCAGATTGGCCATCTGTCTGTGGATGATAAGTTGTACTCATGTCCAATCTAGTACCCATAGCTTGGTGAAAGCTCTGACAGAAGTGGGCTGTGAAAAGCGGATCTCTGTCGGATACAATCGAAACAGGCGACCCATGAAGGCGAACTATCTCCCAAATGAACAATACCGCTAGACTGTCTACCGTCCGATTCATACTAACAGGGATGAAATGTGCACACTTCGTCAACCGATCAACAATGACCCATATCGACTCATTACCTTTCCTCGACCGTGGATGTGAGACCCTAAGTGGGCGGACCTAAGGTGAGGGTGAGGGTGAGGGTGAGGGTGAGGGTAGAGGGCCCAACAGGCCCAACATGCCCAATAGGCCAAGAAGGGTTGGACGAGCTACAAGGGGGATCATAGTCCCATATCGCCTGGGTGCGGGAGGGGGATGTGCTTTAAGTGTGCGAGGTCGCTCTACATGACAACACGCGTTTTAAAGCCGTGCGGGCCGGTTGGTAGCCCAAAGCGGACAATATGGTGTCATGTGGGAGCGGGTCGTTACATTCTAGGTATGGGTGCAACTAGTGTGGGACAATTCGAACCCAACTCGAGAACTTAGGCCATTGTCTGATATACGAGAACTTTTCCATATCTGATATAACTTGAAGTTGCCAAGTTGGGCAAGCCATGGTTGTCTTCATCAATCTCAACTTTGGGTTGGCTCCTAAACTTTTTAGGTAGGGCCTGAGCTAACCCCCAAATCTATCTGCCTGAGTTGTACCCATAGGAACATGTTCGATAGTGAGCAAAATGGTTTTAAATGTAGAATTGAAATGCAAAGAAAAGTTAAATTATTTTACAAGTATGGTACCTCTACCGGAGCCATATTATGCTTTCGGAAACTGTCCGTCTTGTATGCTATCACCATGCTTCCCCATCGATATGGAGCTGCCCATATTTTCCCACCAGGATCCAACTCACCATCATTGTTCCTGCGTAAATACACCTGAGCACATTTAGCAAATAAAGTCTCGTGAAAATTTTTCCCAGGAAAAGGATTAGAGTATAAGCACCTCAAATTCATTCTGCAATTTGCATAGGACAACCCTGCTTAGATTATTAACTTTTTCTCACATATCTTTTGAAGGTTATAATTGGTATACTTGATATTAGAATATTATAGCAACATAATAATATGTAAGGAAATATGTCGATCTACAAGTAAAAAAATCAACTAACAAGGTTAAGTATAATTGTGTAATGTGCCCCATTTTGGTCAGTTTTTAGTCAGTGAAGCATGTCTCGGATAAACAGGAGTTATGACTTGGTTCAGTCTTGGAACGGACAAACCTCCGGTACCGCAAAGAGAAAGTCCAATTGGTTTACCGAACCCATAAATTCGGACAGGTCCAACACCCCATATCTGTGTCAGACATGGACACTGACATGTCCAATATAGGCATTTTGTCATATGTACTGCACATGAACAACTAACAAATTTATCTTACTTGGGAGATCTACTAGGCCTGCTCATAAACCTCTTAGGTGTTAGAGACAATATATCCCAAAAGAAGGAAATATGTTTGATAGTTTATGACATGAAATATATATTACATAGTTGATAAATTATGACATGAAATATATTTGGTACATTATAGCCAGACGCACATATCACATGAGTTACTAATGGAAAGACCTCTTACCTATTATCAAAGACGTCAAAGAGGTAAGTATCGTCTTTTTATGCCTTGGCTAGCCTGAACCGTTGTCTTGTCCAACTCATACAATGATACAAATGAACAATTATTCTAATAACATATTATGTCAAATCTGGGTCAGAAGTATCAGAATCTAGAAATTTATATTTGTAAAGACTTATGCAACAAGGGAGGCCTCTCTTTAAGTCTAATGGGTTCTGTACACTTTTACTGGCACATATTAATTGGTAGTAATGAATTTTATATCAATCTTATGTTTTTCAATCATAAATGTTTCTGTGTGCTGTTTTTTAATGTCTTGTTACTGCCAGAGTAAAAAACAACTTGATCAGCAGTAACAGGATAGCATGCACAACAATGGTATAACACTCAAGAAATGAACTTAAATTACAGAATACAATGTGAATAGAAAATGATTTTGGAGATGTCACCTTCCATTTTTTACTTAAACCTTTAAACCAGTCATGTTCTTCAACCCCTGGAATTGATTCAATTATTCCCTTGTTAATTCCTAATTTTAGCCACGAGTCCCCAATGGACACTATATCAGCTGCCATAACAGATTTCAGGTCAACTTTTTTTTGGCTTAAGGAGGAAGACAGATCAGAGAAAATGTCAATCAGGTTTCCACGAAACTCAGAACGCAACTTGAATCTTCTTCCTTGCAATTGCACAAACTCCTACATGCCACAATTTATAGTTTAAACAAAAGCGCAGTACTCGTAACATAAAAACAATGAAGGAATATACATAACAATCTCAAAACAAATGAAATAATAAACAAACTATCAACATTTTTGTCGATCAAATGATTTCTTTTATCGGAAAAACAAGGTGTTGTACTGATATTTTCCCAAAAGAACATAGCCACCAGTTACTAATTTTTTAACCCCAAACACTTTTTTTCTCAATTTGCAGGAAGTCCATTAGTTCCCAAAGCTTAAACACAGTGAGACGATGAGCCCGAGGGGAGGTCACCGGCCAAGTGACAAAGCCAAATGCCTCGTGGACAACTCTCTCTAACTGAGTACTGCAAGAGATCGAGGGATGACTAGAGATGCCAGATTTGCACCAGTTCAGAACAGTGTGTATGGTATGGTGACACAGGCACTCACGGACAGGCACAACAACCTATCGCTACAGAGAGTACTTGAAAGAGCTAGAGCGAGGAGTGCTGCTAAAGGACAAATACCAGGTGGGATATGGTACATCTCCAACACAATGAAACTCCGTCGAGGGCCTGCAATAGAAGCCGGTGAGGCAGAGGAGGAAGAACCAATTGAGGAAGAAAGTGGAGAAGAGAATGAAGATGAAAGTGGAGGAGAGACTGAAGGCGAAGAAGAGGAGATGTGAAAGATGAAAGAACCTTTTTTGTCAAGTCGAACAGTATTTTGGGTATTTTGGCCAAAAATGGCAAAGAAAAAAGAGGAAGAAAGAAAAAGAGAAAGAGAGACTGTAAAAATTGTTGATAATGGAAGATTTATAAGTTTTTGTAAACCAACGTTGTAAGAAATATCATTTTCTAGAGAAATTAATGTTCTCTAACAGAGAAACGAATGAAAGCAAATGAGGTAGATCTAAGACAGAAGAAGAGAGAAAATTGATGGAAATCAGAAATAACTACCTAAAAAGGCAATCGCTGGAAAATAAAATGGTTACCAGAGAGATCGAAAGCACAAATAATAACCTAAAATAGAACACGAACACGTTCGCATAAAAGCAAAAAAAACCCAATCCCTACTAACATGTGCCCAGAGCATTAATTTCAAATGATGATGAAATTAAAGGATGAAACGATACAAATGCTAACATGTGCATAGAACATTAATCCAATCCCCCCGTAGATCAAACTATACAAATGGAAGGGGCGCCTTAAGATAAAATGTTATTTCATTTACATACACAATTCCTAAAAAACCTGAATTTTCATCTTCATAGTCGAAACAATTATCTTATAAACATACAGATACAATAGAATAGACTAAAGATAAAGGAAACTGAAAAGCACCGAACCTTGAACCAAGATGGAGGAATGGAACCACGAAGAGAAACAATTCTTAAGGGAACAGTTAAAGCAAATGTTTTCGACTTCCATCTTTGTAAAGCAGCTTTAAGTTCCTCATCTTCTATATTTTCCTCCATGTCAGAAATCCCCCCAACAGGACTATTCTCCATATTAACTGAAAATTTTCCATTATAAAGAAAGCTCATTCACTAATTTCTTAAGACTAAAATCATCATCAAAGCTCATTCTCGATATCTCACAAATGCTTATAAATAAATAAAAAGAGGGAAAACACTAACACGAAGTTGTTGTTGTATCAAAATCGTCATTGTTTTCTTGAACTGTATGACGACGTACGGAGGTGGATAAGTCGGGAAACTTGTAGGAAACAGCTGAGGAGGAACGAGCACTAACGAGACCGAGACCGAGGACGAGGACAGTAGAGGCGGCGAGGTGAAGCAACCTGTGATGTAGTTGTAAGGCCTCCGTACGTGGAGGAGGTGTAGAATGCGTTAGATTCCGATTGGTGGAGGAGGATCTGAGTCTGAGGAGGCTTTTTCTTCTCTGATGTGAAAATGATGAGAAGGGACTTTGTGAAGAAGAGAAATTGGAATTAGGGTTTCGGAAATGGGAGTGTGTTAGGTTAGTAGTGAGAGCGAGTGAGGGCAATAGCGTCATTTTGTTTCTTTTTGTTCCGGGCGGGAGAGGGTGAGTGACGGAGAGGGAGAAGAACATCACAGAATAAACAGAGGATGAGGATGATGGTTCAGAAGTTGTGCAGCGGCGGTCCTTAGACACGCACAAATATCGTTTATCAATCTATTTAATGGTGAAGACGCTAAACGAACTAAAAATTTATTATACTGTTTGTGATGTGATTTTTTTTTTTTTTTTCTCTCAAAATTTCAGGTCACACGAATCATTATATGAAAGAGCGGGGCTAGAAAATCATGTTTTGTAAATATGTTATGCAACCATGATGATGTGGTATCGTTAGAGGAGTTTTTTACAATTTTGAAAATTTTGAGATACACATAAAATCTTTGGAAATTTCATCATTCTTTCCAAATCATGACACGTCATCATGGTTACAAAACATAGTTTCCTAGCATTTCTCTATATGAAAATAAAACTTAATTGAGTCCTAAACTGGCAGTGAAACATGACTTCTTGGTTAGCCATTTTTTTGGGAAATAAAATCAAAATTTCTTGTTATGCAAATTTTCGCTAGTTGGTTGTTTATTTACTGATAGGAAATCAATTCTTCGTGAGACTATTTTTTCACTACTCATGAAAAATCAAGCCCAAAGGGGAGAGCTCATAATCAAATTCACAAAAACAGTTTCAATATTCATGTTTATTTTTATCGTGCAATCAAACTGACCTTAAGAGTTTCGACCTTACCTAGGTCGACGCCTAAACATGGGCCTAACCGCATAAGTAATAAGTGGGCTTAGAGGAAACCCTGTTAGCCAAAAATGTTTATTGGAAAATTGCGCCACTCAGACAGAATTGAGTCTGACAGATTGGTGTTTATTGGAAAATCTACTACGGACCGATACAATTTTGTATGCCTTTCAACTCAATCAGTGTAAGAAATGTAAGCTTGGTGGGTATTTTCCATGCAATTATATTTCAAGTAATAAGAGTTCCCACAACTTACAACTTGTACTACAAATATGTAAAACAAAAAAAGATATATAAATAACATATAGGCTATATGCCGTCAACTTTCAACCAGAACTATTGATTAATTTTTATTTGTTTTAGAGGAGCGGGGTGAGGAGGACTAAGTACCCTTCAAGCCACGCAGACATTCATGTTTTTTTCTCATTAGCTAAAACGCATAATCACAAAACTGTAATTTTCAGTGAAGGTCCAGTGTTGTGCTATATATGAGTGAAACTCGCTTAGCTCAATCATCAAACTAACAAAACATCAGTATTTCATTCAGTGAGAATGGCATTCAAATTGCAGGTAGCAACAGCATTGCTCTCTTTTGTCACTCTTGCACTAGTAGCTGCAACCACAGTTTCAGCTGCAGGAGGAATAGCAATCTATTGGGGTCAGAATGGGAACGAGGGCACCCTGGAGGAGACTTGTGCCACTGGGAACTACGATTATGTCAACATAGCTTTTCTAGCTACCTTTGGCAACGGACAGACTCCAGTCATTAATCTTGCTGGTCATTGTGATCCGTATTCTAATGGTTGTACTGGTTTAAGTGCTGATATAAAATCTTGCCAGAATAGAGGCGTTAAGGTGCTGCTATCAATTGGAGGTGGTGCAGGAAGCTATTCCCTTTCCTCCGCTGCAGATGCCAGAGAAGTTGCAACTTACCTTTGGAATAACTTCTTGGGAGGCCATTCTTCTTCCCGTCCCCTTGGGAATGCAGTTTTGGATGGAATTGACTTTGATATTGAGGGAGGTACTCCCCTACACTGGGACGATCTGGCTAGGTACCTCAAGGGATATAGCAATAAGCGAGGTGGTAAGACGGTGTACCTAGGTGCAGCACCACAGTGTCCCTTCCCTGACGCTTGGGTTGGGGGTGCCCTTAAGACTGGTCTTTTCGACTATGTTTGGGTACAATTCTATAATAACCCTCCTTGTCAATACAGTGGTACTGTGACTAATCTCGAAGATGCATGGAAGCAATGGACTGCAGCCATTCCTGCCACCAAAATTTTCCTAGGACTACCTGCTTCTCCAGCAGCAGCGGGAAGTGGCTTCATTCCTGTTGGAGATCTCACTTCTACGGTGCTTCCAAACATTAAAGGTTCAAACAAGTATGGAGGTGTCATGCTCTGGTCTAAATACTACGACGACCAATCTGGATATAGCTCCTCCATCAAGTCTCACGTTTGATGAGATCTGAAATCCTTACCTGTTTAGTTTCATGTACATACAGTAGTACCCTACTGTAAGCTGCCAGTCCACTCTGTTCCAAATAAGTAAATAAATCAATTGTGCCTAAAAACGTCAAAAACAAACACATTCACCTAAATCTTCTTATTAAGCTGCTTAAGATTAACAAATCTCTCAAGCAACCTACGCCTCATAACCATGCACTAACAAGTGCACTGCCAGAGAAAAACACCCCTAATATATAGTTTAGATACCAATTTTATGTCTGGTGTCAAACTTATAACGCGCGAATGCCCCATTTTTATGAAAAAGAAACATATAATCCTAAAGAAAATGATTTAACACTGAAAAGTGACATTGAAAATACAATGTATGAACACAGTTAACAGATTCTCCATGTACGGAAGGCAAAGATTAACACAAACTACTAGTACATTGCCCACTTTAATCAGGCAGAGCAGTTCCCCTCTCAAGATTATTCTTGATCTCCAGCGTATATTTGCCAAAGGCTCTTTCAATCTTCTTGTTGAAATGCTCATTACGGTCGTTGATCGAATCAATATCCTTCTCTTCATGGAACTTCCTTCTCCTACTAAATGCTTTCCTCTTCTCATCCCTGTCTTGAAGCTCTTTCACCATCTTATCAATCTTATCCTCCGAGATCTTGGGAGCCTGAAAAGTGGATGTTGAGAATCAATATTTATTTTCCTTTATTTAAGCTATTACAAGTTATTACAGATTTCACCAACATACCTTTCCATATTGGAGACTGGTGGCTTCACGGTAGAACTCTGGATCAGTTTCTTTCATCTCATTATATTCTCCGAGGTCAGCATCTATGTTCTTTGTCCGTTTCTTGTAGGCATTGTACAGTGTTTTCTGGTTGAAAACTGACAAGAAAAGCAATGGCGTCAGCTATTAGAATTTCATACATGTTTGATTTCCTTCTAGATGCATCAGTAGAACAACAATGCAGTAGGAATCACAGAAATGCAATCAAAACCTAAAATACAAGCAACTACATATGTGATACTACTCTAGGTAACCACATCAAAAACTTGGCAATATACCCAACCCAGAAATTTATACTGATCCACAAACCTGATTCTGTGCATGACTAATAAAAATTAAAAAAATAATAATAATAAAAATCCTATATATGCAATATAAAATTTATTTTATATAATTTTTTTCAAACTATATAGATCAATTTGATTACCATTAAAATTATATTATGCTTTAAACTGCAAGATCATTGTGACCTAGTGCGCCTTGGAGCATGTTTGTTGAAAATCTAATCAGACAGTAGTTACTATGCAATCAAGTGGTATTCCTTAACATGTAACTCTGAACTTTCTGTAATTTGAAATCAGTAAAATGAAGTTGAACTCCTCCCTCAGAGGTCTGTCGCTCAACCAGACATCATTCCAGAAGTCTGTCTTAGTGCCAACCCCCAATGCTGTTGAAAAATGTTTTTGCGACTCTATTTTATTATTGACTACTGCATGGTGCCACAAAAAGGATGCCGAGACCAACCAAATGCTAGTAAAAATTACCATCTCAAATTACCTTCAAGGCTTCAAGCATATTCGAGCTTCTCTACTACACTAAATAGATTTCATGTCTCCTAATTCTATGGTGCAACTAACCATCCATTTTGTATTCTAACGCCACTACAAATTCATCAACGATAACGATTGCCAAAATAAATTATTTTGTCCAAATAAAAAGTACATCAGTTTCGAGTATAGGATACACTCCTAAGTCGTTCTTGTACCCATCTTTCAAGGGCATCTGATTTGAGTCTTTGTTCGCTAGTTGTGATGCTATTTGTCCTATTACCTTAATGCTTTTAAGGCTAAGTTTTTTAAGACAATAACAATAACAAGGAAATGAGAAGCACAAAACTGTGACACACTACACTACACTTTATCTAACTTCATCTTAGGATGGAATGAATGACTAAGTTTCACAATGCATGATAGCGAATATAAAAATTAGATGGAAGGGATATCTAAGCTTACCATCCCAACCAAATGGTGCAGGATCTTTTTCCCATTTTTTGTATTTTGTTTCAGCCATCTCCTGTGTATCAAGCATGTATGCCTTTGTCATATCCAACCCATTTGCATCTAGCAGTTTTCCAATTTTCTTCTTTCTTTCTTCAATCCATTTTTGTTTGGAAATCCCCCTAGTCTCTTGTGGAGCTTCCGTTCTTTTCTTCTCGGCCACCATGGCACTCTGATTGGCCTTTCTTGCTTCATTCTGCAAATGGCAGATCACATTTAAATTAGCATTACAAAAATGACATCTTAAAGTAGAAATCTAACCAGTCTGTTATAGTAGATACTATTAAGATGTCAAGAGAATTACCATCTTAAGCCTTAGCTCGAACAATTTCTTCTGTCTCCCTGTGAGTTTAGCATAATCCTCTTGGACACTTTCTTCAACAGGATTCTCACTGTCATCATCCCCATCAACATTTTCCTCTTGGCCTGTTACATGGTCCTGCTTGCTCTCGTCGTGATCAAGCTCATCTGAATGGGATCCAACACCAGAAGTACCACCTTGCCTAGTTTCTGAAAATGTTGGGAGTGACACTATGACATACAAAATTGACCATGAAAAAAAATTATTATACACATAAAAATGTAACTTGCAGCAGCATGATAGTTCCACAGAACCAAAAAGAATTCTTGTATAAGACATTCCAGGAAGAAGAAAAAAACCGTATACCTCTCTAATGCAAAAAAAAAAAAAAAAAACACCAAAAAAAATGTTAACGTTCAACGGGATTTGTTTTCAAAATTACAGGTGTTGTTTCATTTTGCTTCATTCTCTTTTTGTGTGTGTGCGAGCGTGCTGCTTAGTAACAGGATGCAATGGGATCATAGGTGATTTATCTCTTTCCAAATTAATTATGAACGATCTAATCAATCACCCAGCTTTATTCACTTCTTTGACTTGTTCGTATTCTCTTTCTTTTTTTTTTTATTATAGACAGGAAGTCAAGAAACAATCACTATATAAGAGAAAACAATATAACAGCTAACCCTGCAAATAAGGAATGACAACAAAGCAATTACTGAACCCTCATATATTGCTCCACTCTTAACATAAATTGAGTGTTCCTCAGCTAGACCTTGTTTGTAAGTGCTCCACTACTGGAGCTTGTTCGCCTGGTTTTGAATGATAAAGGAAATTGATCAATTGCTCCCACTCTAAGATAACTTGAGTAAACCTGACACCTTTGAATACATAGTGAGAACACATCCATGCCCTATAGAAAAACCCATAATATTCATACCAACCAGTCACTAAAAGGGAGTTGCTCCCAAATATTATAGTATTCCTTTCTTGCTAGATGATCCAAACGACTGCATTGGGGATAAGAGACCAAACAACCCGTCCTCTATCCTTGGCAAAATCTATATTTATATCCATGAAGCATTTCCTCAATAGATCGAGGCATCACCCAATCCACCCCACAAACATGAATGAAGTAATCCTACACATAACTAGCAAAATTAACATGAAGTAAATAGTCCACGACTCACCATGATCATACATGGGATATTCTATTTTCACATCCATACACCTTCTAAAAAGAATTATCCCAAGTGGCGGTATGATTCCAAATAGGCTCCCACCCAAAGAAACAAAACTAAGGGAACTGACATTTCCCCCACACCAACTTTACACCAACAAAGTTGGAAACGAGTTCGATAACACAGACCAAGTTATTGTAGAAAAACGAGACTGAAGAATTTTAGATCCACTGCTAAACCATTTCCACCTCCAACTATCCTCATCCTTGTTCAGTAGCATGAGCTCAAGGGCTGCCATCAAATTGCCTGCCTCTCCTCTTCCCACTCATTAAGAGCCTTTCTCACCTAAAGTTATTATCATCCTCCAATTTCAACTCCCACAAAGAAGTTCAACTCCTTCCACAAACTATTCGAGTCCTTGTTGTATCTCCATTCTTCGCAACCATTTCCCCATTGGAGCAACATTCTTTTTCTTTATTTGTTTTTGCATGAATTCAAGACTGGCACAACCACCCCCCCCCCCCCCCCCCCTTCTTTTTATACGCACGCAAAACACCAAAAGCATAGATTAAAATTAGCACCGAATGATACAAAAATTGCTCACAAAGATAAAACAACCCTAGACAGAAATTCCACAAACACAAACTGTTAAAAATACATCAGTTTTCCCCACTGAATGTGCAGACACATTGCTGGACTGATCACAACTCCAAACCAGCCATTTAACTTGTTGCACCAAGTCAAGAAAGGACCCTTTTTCCGCCTGAACTCACACCATAAGTCTCCTTGTCCATTTTTCTAATTGATCCAATGTCAAATTGTAGAGTAAATCTGAACTATGTTACTTTGAATTTTCTCACCCCAAAGGAAACAATTCTTCTGCATTTTTTTTTTTTTTTTCAAATCAAATAAAAGACCCCCCCTTCCCAAAAATAAATACCCTCTCTCTCTCTCTCTCTTATCCACCATCACAAAGTTTTGAATTTTCTCAAACCCGGGATCTGAATTCCCCCTAAACTCCGCCATAAATTACAAAGACCTTATAAATAACCAAACTTCAATCCTACAATACAATAGATTTAGCAATGGTTCAAGAAATTTTACCTGCGATTTCTCGTTCTCTCCGCTCCTCAGCTTGAGTGATGATTTGGAAGCAAAACTCGACACATTCGTGATAAGGGTTTGAAGCGTTTCTGCAATCCGGATGAACTCTGCGTTCCTCTTCCATCACCATTACTCTTCACTCACTAGTGATAGATAGATAGATATAGATTGGAACTTGAGAAGCTTGAGAAATCCAAAACCTAATTTTTGGTCTTTTGTATATCGATCGATCGATCGAGATAGAGAGAGAGATTCTGAGTTAGCTTAGGTTGGACGAAGAGAGGAAAAGGATTCGATTCGATAACGAATCAATCGCTTTTGCGGGTTAAAAAATCTCAGCTTGCGAAATTGGTACCATTGGGAGATTGCTAATTACGTATTTATATTATTTATTTTCATGATTAATTAATGGATTTTTTTCTTCTATTTTTCAACAATTTTGCATTGAATTTGTATTCATTAAGCAAGTTGTTGATTGACACAAAAATGAAATAGTGTTAATATATAAATTTCGTATATCGTCTGCTTGAATATGCATCGGGTGTGTTTTTTTTTATCAAGTGAATTGTGCATTGATTAATTATCAATTTTTAAAAATTAGATTGCTGATTTAGACATTAATTTAACAAAAATATTTTGAATTTAATTTTGTGATGCTATTCACACACCCTTAAATATTAAATGGTTTAAATCAATATATTAAGTTTTAAGTTTTTTCAAAATGAATAAAAAAATTAAATTCATGAATAATATAGGAGGCTTAAAATAAGTTATATTAGGGCGTATATATAGTTATATAATGTTTGTGATGGATTGATTTTGATTGTAAGAATATGAAATGTGGATGGCAAAATGGAAAATCAAAATATTAGATGTAAGGGCATTTTTATAATTTATAAATAATTTGAAGGACTTTAAATAAATTATGTTAGGGCTTGGTATAATTTGTAAATATTTAAGAGGAGCTGGTTTGCATTATAAAAAGTATGAAATATGGAGAGCAAAATGGGAAATACAAATGTTAGATGTAGGGTTTATTTATAATTTACAAAAATACTTGAAGGGTTTCATATAAATTATATTAGAGGGTGTAGTATAATTATATAATATTTGAAAGGGGCTGACTTTAAATGTAGATAAAACTAAGTTGTGAGGGAAATGAATAATAAAATCAGGTTGAAGACATTTCCATGTTCCTCCACTGTTCATGTGGGGGAACTATCATTATAAACGTTTAGATTGAATATATTATTATCCACAGTTGATTGGCTCATGATCCATTGATTTGTGTAAAAATTTATAGTAGCCAGTGACTAAATGACACTACCACTTCTGTTGAAAGATACCACCACTCCACTTTTTTTATCTGTTGAAGAACGTCACCACCCTCACCTTCTATTTTCTCTTCAATAGAGCAACACCACCTCGCTCGCGCCACCACCACCTCGCTCTGCCACTGCCGATCGACAGTGGCTGTGGTATTTGATGGATAAAAAAGAGAGAATAAGAGAAAAAAAAAAAAAAAGGAGGAGAAAAAGAGCAAAAGAAAAAGAAGTGAAGGGGATGAGAGATGGCGGGGGTGGTGAAGAAGAATAAGGGAAAAGGAGGAGAGGTGGTGAGGAGGAGAGGTGACGGAGGCAGAGTGGTGATGATGAAGAGGAGGAGGAAAATGAGGGATGGTGGTGATTGATGGAGAATAAATGGAAAGAGAAGAAGTGGTAGGATTTTTTTTTTGTTTATATTAATCGTGTCCTTCAGAAAGTAAGGGTATTATTCAGGCTTCAATAGAAATAATGGTGTCATTTAACAAATTCCTATCCAAGTATTTATATGATATTTTGAGGCTTTTTTACATTGCACCATGTCTGTCACATGTGTATTTTGGTTTACAAACACCTCTTGACTAGTTCATGTGACTGCCTCTGCAGTTTTTGTTTAAAATTTTTGTTAGAATGCATTAGTGTAATTTTGTACCATAAAGCTTTAGAAGGTCTAATGGAACAAGTTTCTGAGTTGCAGAGGTGAAATCGAGATAGTGAAGTAGAGAGATCCATAATCCTAATTAAAGCGGTAAGGGTATTACTGTTTAGGATTTTATTCTGTAAGCGTTTCATTTTCACTAATAACAAAGATATAGTTAAGTAAATCAGTTAAAATTATGAGCACCTTTGATGAAATAGTGTTGAGAATGAAGGAAACCTCATAGAAGACATGGCAGAACTGAATATAGTTGCTTGAGGAGGTAGAAATAAGCTACTACATTTTCAAGCAGAGCTGGGGTTTAAAAGCATTAATGAAGTGTGCCACCAACAACGACTCTAAGGGTGTGTTTGGTTGCACACATTCCGTGGGAATAGGAATCACTTAGAATAACATTTTGAGTATTTGTTTGGGATTTTAGTGGTGGGCATGGGATGCTATCACGTGCCATAGATTCCCACAGACGCCTCACTCATATTGGAAAAACAATTCACGGGTCTCGATCTGCTTGTTCTTCCTCTCGATCTGTTGCTATTCCCATTGACTAGTTCAAGGGTTTCTTCTCCCTAGTGAGTGACAAGGAGAAGGATCTGTTATTCTTCATATCCTTCTCTACTCTTCCTCTTCGATCCTTGCTCTTCCTCTTCGATCTCACTCGATTTGCTCTTCATTGCCAAGCCAAACCAAACCAGATTTGACTCTTACGTCACCTATCTCACTGATCGACTGTCCACTTGTTTGTTCTCTCTTCTTCTCAACTTATTCGTTGGTTGATCTCCACCTCCAACACAAGCTTTGCTTCTCATCAAAGGTAAATTATATTTCCTTGTATTCTCGTCTTAGATCTCTTTGCATCCAGTGTTGTGTACGTTGATTTGTCTCATGTTTTTGGTAGGAAGTTTTGTGTGCGCGTGTGAACGTTTCAAGCGAAGCAAAACTGTGTTTACACCTCTTTCAATTTTCTTCGTAATTTTTGCACTCACAGAGTACTCATTCAGGTACAGATTTCGTCCTCTTCATCTGTCGATCTATCAATTTGGCTTGATTTTTTGTAAAAAAAATTTCAATTTTGGATTCAATTTGGGGATTTTGAAGATCAGTTAGGATTAGTGGTGTTTGAATTGAATGGGTTAGTGAATCAGATCAATGAAGTAAAGGGTATGTTCTAGTTTTGAAGAATAATATGGGACTAGTATGCTACATTTTGTTGTTTTGAGGGTGTGAACACTGATTTTGTATGTAGATTAGTGCTCTGGTTTCCCTCACTTGATTGAATCACAAAGCCATGTATGTAAGTGTTTTTTTATATGTTTTCAAAGATGGAATTTATATCAAATTGCTATAAATAAGGTTCCTGAATGTTAAATAAGCCATGTATGTCTGAAAAATGTTTGTTGATATAACGGCTGCCACAATGATGATGATGCGTAAAGGCGATCTTTTCTGAATAATGGGTGAAATTATCTCAAAATTGGAACACCAACCTGTGCCTATGTTTGTCTTGGTGGCAAAGACAACCATTACATCACCTGTTAAGTTTATGTGAGGTAGAGCTGATTCTGAGAAGAATCCCTAGAAGTTATTGACCTGGGTGGCATTTTTTGTCCTTCCTATCAAGAGTGAATATGGTGAGGTAGTCCAAATTCTTTGAGGTATTGATATGTGTAAAACTCAAAGACACCGGAGTTCCTTGTTACCATGACCACGCGCCTTCACAATCTTTTTGAATGTCATTGAGATAGTTTCACTTCATGTTTGCTTTACAAACACCCTAGTAACAAATAATTCAGAAAAAGTACGTCGATAAGAGAAAATAGAAAAGGAAGAGAGAGTAACGTTGTTTGGTAAGTTAATCACTATCTCATGTTAGGGAGAACATTGGCGTCCCAAGTGCAATTGATAGGGCATGGTGTTTGAGACGGTTGCTATACATCTCGAACCAATATTGATACAATCCTATATTTTCTGTCACTGTTTGTGTTCCATTTGGGATTAAAACTAATTGGAAGCATCAGGCAATTATCTTCAACAGACGACGTAAATCGATCTCATACAAAAAATGATGCAGTATATTCTGCTAAGTGGTTCAAGTGGATAAAGATGTATTTTTTTTGTGATAATAGGCTAGTTATGCAGATTTCTGTCATTGGTTTGGCGTGCCGAAGATATGGAACAGCAGCCGTGTGTTGCAGGCTGTGGCAAGGCATTGCGGTGTTGCATTTTTACCCTAAATCATGTTTACCCAATAGCTACAATATTATGTGAATTGTGTTTTGGTTTAGTCCTTGTTGGGTTGGGTGGTTTGGTGGTCAAATGGTATTTCTTCAACAATGCTGAACATGAAGAAGAGATAGAAGTTCATTCCAGATTGAACATGAAAATGAGGTGTTCTTAGTTTTTTAAATTTCTTCTCTTTTGAGTTTGATTTTTAGAGTTTTAATTATGATAAGAGTATCTATAGATAGATATAGTTATATTAAGGTGGAGGATGTGCTCTTATGACTCTACAAGACAAGTGGGGAAGTGAAGAAGGCAGAGAGAGAGTTCTAGCTTCTTATGAGATGTGTTTATAGGTTGAAAATTTTAATAAGAATCAGATAGGTTGCAAAGTCTAGAGCAACCAAGTTCATTCATCTTTTACTCTTGTTTCAGTTTTTCACTGTTAGGTTCTTCTCATTTTCCATGCTTTTCTTCTTATTTCAGTCACTCTTGTTTAGTAGTACACTCAGTGGACTTAATTGTGAAATATTGCTTGCAATCACCCTTGATTGTAGGGTTAAGGTTGGTTGTGTTAAAATTACATCATGAAAGTTTTGCAGAGATTTAGGTCTACTGACCATTTTTTCCATCATTCATTCAGGCTTTTATTATGAATTCAAGTTTCTTTGACTACATGCCTCATTAATTTTCTGTGATAGTGCTATTGCCTTTGATGCATGATTTAGGGTAAACATGCTTCCTTGTGCATGTTAGCACTCTGTGGCGAGCAGAGGTTTCTTGCATTCTGTTGCTACTCTGTTCTTGCACTCTGTTACAATTCTGGGGCCTTTTTTGCACTCTGTTTGTGCACTTTGTTGGTGAGCTAGGGCTTTTTTTGCAGCTGTTTTGGCAGCTTATATAGGCTGCTTAATGTTTTGGCAGCTGTTTTGTATGTTATGATGAATGCAAACACAAATCTCTTTATCTTGTTGCATCTGTTCTTAATTTAGAACCAGTTTATGGCAGTGCAGAGCTCACCCTCCTTTCCTTCCTGCCAACCAATACTGGATCAAATCATCCAACAATATTAAACTCCTGCTGGAGTAGCTAGCAATCTGGCAAGCTATACATGATTAAGATAACATGTTACCAACATTAGAGAATCTACTAACAAATACATAGAGTGCTAACATGATGTTTTTTATACAAAGTCTGTGTGTATGGGTTGAACTTGTTTACCTTTCTTATTTTTGTGACTTATGTTCATTTGGTAATTGATATCTATTAGTATATGTTTCTCTTGCTTTTGATAATTGATAGGTTATCTTTGTAGGTATGGCATCCAAATTACAATGGAGTGATTCGATGGATTTGGTTTTAATTAGAACATTGGTGGATGAGAGTAATACCGGAGGAAAAAAAAACAGATAATGGGTGGAAGTCAAGCGCATTAGAGCGCGTGGTGGAAGAAATTAAGAAATCTCACAATATGGTAATTACCCACGATCATGTCCGGTCGAGGCTGAAGACCTTCAAGAAGCAATATTTGGCAGTCCGAGAAGTTCACAAACAAAGTGGGTTTGGATTCGACTATAGTAGCGGACTCATCACTGCAGACAACGAAGTGTGGGAAGACTATGTTGCGGTAAACTTTCTTAAGCATGGTTCAATATGGTTCGGTAGGACCTCATGCGGGTTATTTTTCAATGTCATTGAGAATGATAGTTATAATTTATTGAGAATGTTAGTTTTCTAATATTTATTGAAAACTTTTCTCCAACTATTTTTATTTTGTTGATTGTTTTAATCTTTTTGTTAAATTAGTTTGTTTTCTCAATTATATTTCTTAACATTGTTTAGGCACACAAGGAAGCAAAAAAAGTTCGTGGCAAAATCTTTCCATACTATGGTGACCTTGCAATCATCATAGGATATGATCAAACAACTGGTGATCGCTGTATAGCAAGTCGTGATGATGACAATGTACCCATGGTTGAAGCAAGTGAAAGTGTCCTTACAGACACTGGAGACAGGGAAGATGTTGCCTCGGGTTCTACTACATCGTCTCGCAAATGCAAGCGAACGTGTGACAACGATGATCCCAAGTTTGCTAAGGCCATATCGAGTATATGCAAGGCATTTGAGCAAGCGAGTGCTATGCCTATACGATTGTAAACCTTCCCTTGGCAAGAAGTTGAGAAGGTTGTAAGGGCGGTTCCTGGACTTACCGAACGTCAAATTTTAAAAATCATGAGAAAGTTCAATGGGAACGTAGAGCTTGGTATTTTCTTTTTAAGATTGACCGAAAAAAAAAATGGAGGGTTGGTTATTGCACAATTACTTTTGCTCAAAACTAATTCTCTTCTAACTCGGCAAGAACCCAACCCTCCATTGTTTCTTCGGTCAATCCTAAAAAAAAAGTACCAAGCTCTACGTTCCCATTGAACTTCCTCATTATTTTCAAAATTTGACATTGGGTAAGTCTAGGCTCATTAGCAAGCAAGCCTGCGTTCAAGCAACACCAGTGTAAGAACAACTCTAATGGTAGAATTGTGGAAGTAGTAGCAATAGGGTTACTAATCTCTAACTCGATGTATTTTGAACTCTGGTAGATTGCTTAATAAATGATTGTTCTGCAATACATATAAAAGCATATTGGCAAACATTACTTAAAAGGTCATCCACATCTTGAAACTTAGATGTTTCTTAGTTATGAATGTCGTTGTGCAACTTGCTAATGGACAATCTAATGTACCATTTTTTTTTTCAAAAATGTCCTTGTCGGTTTGTCATATAAACAAAAGGTCGCGCATCATTACTAAGGATTTAAGTCTTTTAATAAGCATAAAATTAATAAATTTTCCTGCATTACTTGTATATTCGAATTATTTGTAAACGAGAACAAGCTTACAATCTTGCACCCTAAGGTACCAAAAGTAAAATGGATTATAGTAAGACCATAGATTGTGTAATTTTCATATTGCAAATTGACAGCATGAACAATTCTCAAATTTCTCATACGCATAATTTAACATCAGCTATTCAGTGCTATTCAAACTATTATTATCTATGAAGAACTTAAAATCAACCTCACCAAATAAATAAAAATACCTTTTTAACTTATGTAACTCTAGGACTAATGAGAGCCTTCAATGGTTTCTTCATCACCGTAGTAAACTCCTGTTTCTCAGACAAATCAACATCACAACCATTCTCAGCCTTCCATTCAAACTCAGCCACCAAATTGGCCACAAAGTACTCCAAATGCAACAAAGCCAATCCCAACCCAGGACAAATCCTCCTCCCAGCTCCAAACGGCATCATCTTAATCTCCCTACTCCCCGTTATATCAAACACTTCACCTTCATCCATAAACCTCTCCGGTTTAAAACTCATGGGGTCCTCCCACACCTTAGGATCACATCCTATCTCCGCCACCATGTAATTCACAGAAGCGTCCTTAGGCACAATGTACCCATCCAATTGTACTTCTTCAGTCACTGCATGCGGAAGCAATAAATGTCCCGGTGGATGTCTCCTAAGCGCCTCAAGTACAACTGCCTTCAAATACTTGAGTTGCGCCAAATCTTCCTCTCTAACCTTCTCACCATCATCATTTCTCATCACTTGTTTAACTTCGTCAAACAATTTAGACATAACAAAGGGGTGTTTCACTAGGTTGGCCATGATCCATTGCAACGCGGTGGATGTAGTATCCGTACCCGCATTCAAAAACTCCGAACACAAGCTTACTATTTCCATGTCATTTAATTTCCTCCCTCCATTTTCAGGTATAGTCATGTTTAACAAAGTGTCAACGTAACAAACCACCATGTCTGAAGAACTAGATTCTTTATAAGCTGCTTTTTCTTTGTCATTAAGCAGCTTTTTCTCTATCTCTTGACGTGCTTTTATAAGTGGCAAAAGCACTTTTTCCTGATTTCCACGAATCGTCATGAACTGTCTCCATTTTTTCCGCAACAAAATTTTCCCCAACTTTTCCGGGATAAAATTGAGAATAAAGAATCGGCGGAAACTCAGCAACTGAACCCTCTGAGTCGACTCGATATCTCGAATCACTTTGTCATCGATTTTCTCCCCGAAACACATGAAAACGAGCAAGCAAAACATTGCGTACTGGAAATGCTTCATAACGGGCACTAACTGACCCGAATCCGAACCCGAATCGGATTTGAGGTTTTTTATGAGTACATCGAGGACCCATTTACGAGCGGGAGAGAAGGACTTGACCCTAGAAGGGTGGAGGAGCTCTGCAGAGAGGTTGCGACGGAGGAGGCGCCAGAGAGGGCCGTAAGGGGCGGAGCTGATATCGTGCTGGTTGCTAGTGTGTATCTTGGCCGTTGTCGGGGCGGGAGGACGGTCAGCGAAGGTGGCGCCGAGGTGGATGAGAGTCTTGTGTGCGAGGTCTGAGGTGCTGATGAAGATGGCCTTCCGAGAGCCGAACCGAAGCAAGACGATGGGTCCGTAAATCGATCTTAGGCGTTTGAGAGTGTTTTCGAGATCTGGGAAGAGGTGTAGGTTTCCAACGATTGGGAAACTTAGCGGACCCGGTGGTAGCTTCGACCTGGAGAAGAGGACGCTGAAAAGTGATTTAGTGAGGAAGATGATTGATAGGGATATCACAAGAGTTAAGCAGGATACCTCCATTTTTTTTTTTTTTTTTTGTTTTCAATTATGAAAATAAGAGGGTAGATCAAGGAGATTATATATAGGAATAGGAATTGTGATGTGATTGGTTCTTTGAAAATAATACGTGCGGCGAAAGATTAGTTGGATGAAGTTTCCTACTCGAAGAAGTTTCCTATTCTATTAAAAATGTTAATCATATAGGAATATTGATACTTACAAATCTCCTCCTTGTTCTACTCTATATATCCATTGCACAGGGAATGTCAAGCTAAGAGATACTTCCTCTAAACATTCACAATCACAAATTAAATTGTTGAAATCTAACTAGAAATTAGGGGTGTTAATTGGTTATTAAAAATTGATCAAACCAGCCGAACCAAACCGAAATATAATCGAAAAATCCGAATCGAGAAAAACCAAAACCAAACTTTAGAAAATCGAACCGAATTGAGTTGGTTCGGTTCGGTTTCGGTTTTCGTTTTTGTTTATGAGTTTCGTTCAATTTTTAAAAATTAGATTGTTGATTTAGACATTAATTGAACAAAAATATTTTGAATTTAATTTTGTGATGCTATTCACACACCCTTAAATATTAAATGGTTTAAATCAATATATTAAGTTTTAAGTTTTTTCAAAATGAATAAAAAAAATAAAAAAAAATTAAATTCATGAATAATATAGGAGACTTAAAATAAGTTATATTAGGGCATATATATAGTTATATAAAGTTTGTGATGGGTTGATTTTGATTGTAAGAATATGAAATGTGGATGGCATAATGGAAAATTAAAAAAATTAGATTTAAGGACATTTTTATAATTTATAAATAATTTGAAGGACTTTAAATAAATTATGTTAGGGGATTAGTATAATTTGTTAATATTTAAGAGGAGCTGGTTTGAATTATAAAAATTATAAAATATGAAGAGCAAAATGGGAAATACAAATGTTAGATGTAAGGTTTATTTATAATTTACAAAAATACTTAGAGGGTTTCATATAAATTATGTTAGGGGGTGTGGTATAATTATATAGTATTTGGAAGGGGCTGACTTTAAATGTAGATAAAATTAAGTTGTGAGGGAAATGGATAATAAAATTAGGTTGAAGACATTTTCATGTTCCTCCATTATTCATGTGGGGGAACTATCATTATAAACATTTAGATTGAATGTATTATTATCCACAGTTGATTGGCTCATGATCCATTGATCTGTGTAAAAATTTCTAGTAGGCAGTGACTAAATGACACTATCACTTCTGTTGAAGGATACCACCACTCAACTTTTTTTTACCTGCTGAAGAACGTCACCACCCTCACCTTCTATTTTCTCTTGAATGGAGCAACACCACCTCGCCCGCCCCACCACCACCTCGTTCTGCCACTGCAGGTCGACAGTGGCGGTGGCACTTGATGGAGAAAAAAGAGAGAAGAAGAGGAAAAAAGAAGGAGAAAAAGAGCAAAAAAAAAAAGAAAAAAAAAGAAGAAAAAGAAGTGAAGGGGAGGAGAGATGGTGGGGTGGTGGTGAAGAAGAATAACGGAGAAGGAGGAGAGGTGATGGAGGCGGAGTGGTGATTTCGCCCAAACAGTACACGCGGTCAATTGCAGTAAAGATTGGGGTGTCGATCCTACGAGGAAAAACGATCTACAAAACAAGGTCAAGGAAGAAAAACTACGCGAAACTAAATGTAAGAAATTTTAGCAATTTTAAAATATGAAATTAAATTTAGTTTAATAAAAATCAAGTTTGGAGAAATCACAAGGTTCCAAGAATTCCTCCTAGAATCTTACCACTCCGAGCTTGACCCATCTAAAATCTTACCACTCCGAGTAGTGATGGCATTAACCTCTTTGACATTCTGAGAGTCTGAAGTAGAGGTTTGTGCCATAAGTTGGCCCTTCGGATTTGCTTGAGGTTGTGACGGAAATTGGCCCCGCTCTTGTACTGTTAATGAACTTGTCAACTTGGTTATCTGGCTTTTGATCTCCTTGTTCTCTTCTGCCAACTGTGTCAATGCAACCTCAAATTTTTGATTAGTTTTACCTTGTGCCTCTATAAATGCATGCAATGTGTCTGATAAGGAACTTCTGTTAGATTGCGCATTGTATGGAGGTGCAGGGTATGACCTAGGTGATTGTGCCTGTGAGTGTGTAGGTTGGTCTGCCTCGGACCTCCAGCCAAAGTTAGGGTGATCTCTCCAGCCAGAATTGTAAGTGTTAGAGAATGGTGAGTAAGGCTTCTTGTACATCCCTAAGGCGTTACATTGTTCCTCATAAACCCCTCTCATCTCAGTCAAGGTTGGGTAATCCTGTGCGAAGTGTTCAACTCCCCCGCATATAAAACAGGTGTCATGTAGCTCAACTCTGGCAACAGTATGTGTGGGCCTACCATCCTTGGTCTTAAGTGCCTCTAACTCCCTAGTTACTCTATCCAATTGGGCTCTAAGGCTGTCCTCTTCCCTAAGTTGGTAAACTCCAGCTGGGCGTGTTCTATCCGTGCTCTCAGTAGCACTTGGACCAGTCCAAGTATGAGCCTTTTCAGCCAAGTCATTCAGGTACTCAATGGCCTCGTCAGGGTCCTTTTGCAAAAACTTTCCATTACACATCATCTCAACGAACTGACGTTCTCTACTGGTGAGCCCCTCATAAAAATAACTGACTAAGCGTCAACTCTCGTACCCATGGTGTGTGCATGTATTCAAAAGATCCTTGAACATTTCCCATGCTTGATATAATGTCTCGCTATTCTTTTGGGTGAAGGTAGAAATCTGTTTCTTTAGACCGTTGGTTTTGTGGTGAGGAAAGTATTTATTAAAAAATGATTGGGTCATCTCCTCCCACGAACCTATAGACATTGGTCGCAAAGAGTATAGCCAACTCTTCGCTTTTTCCTTAAGGGAAAAGGAAAAAACCTTAGTCTAACCGAGTCTACAGCCTCAACTTTGTTGTGAAAAGTGGCCACAACTTCCTCGAATTCCCTAATATGAACATAAGGATTCTCACTCTCTAGGCCATGAAAAGTGGGTAATAATTGTATCATACCCGGCTTAAAATCTAGCTTTAGTGTACTTGGTACAAACATGATTCATGATGGAGTAGCAGTGTGTGTGGGGTGGAGATAGTCCTTTAGTGATCGAACATGGTCATCTTCGTGATTACTCATGGTGTTAGAATTAGAAGTAGAAGTTAATTTGGTCTCAATGTGAATTTGTGGGTGTTCTAAATTTGGGATCCTAATTAGTCTCCCTAAATGGTCTCTATTCCAACTCACTCTCCCAATGTCTTTTTTTTTTATTTAGAAATAAAATAAAATAAAATAAAAATTAAACTGGACCTAAAAATAAAATAAAATAAAATAAAACAATGAGCAAGAAAGATAATACCCGAAACCTTCCTTGTAGAATGACGCTTGTTCCCCAGCAACGGCTCCAAAATTTGATTACGCCCAAACAGTACACGCGGTCAATTGCAGTAAAGATTGGGGTGTCGATCTCACGAGGAAAAAAGATCTACAAAACAAGGTCAAGGAAGAAAAACTACGCGAAACTAAATGTAAGAAATTTTAGCAATTTTAAAATATGAAATTAAATTTAGTTTAATAAAAATCAAGTTTGGAGAAATCACAAGGTTCCAAGAATCCCTCCTAGATTTCACGCGCCAATTAGTATTGATTCGCTATGATGACTCGATAACGTGTTTCACATCCCAAACAATATAATCGGAAAAATAGTATTTAATGCATTAATATATCCTAATGTAAATGAATTTTAGATTTCACTTTTTCTAGAAAGTACAAAGGTTGGTCATATGTGATATCCTAAACTTATGATATATCAGGATACAATAACGTAATAAAATACGATCACATATAACTAACCTACCGGAATCAATTGATTCTTAAAAATTCCACACATAAGAAAAGCGTGACTAAACTTATATGGAAAAAAATACGACAACCACCGGAATAATAATCTACGAAGAAATTTATGAAATCTTTGTCACTAAAATAACATAAATTCCTATATTAAATAAAAGTGAGAATCATAAACACCATTATTCATCGTGAAAGCATAAAACAAATTGAATACTAATTATGTGCGTTACATCTAGGAGTTCGTCCCTTCACCTTGCGTGGAGTTTAGTGACACATGGCGAATGTGAGGACAACAACAGCGGCGTGGAGCTTCATCAGCATGGCGGGCCGTGGTTGATTAGCGATGCGCACCCTATTGGATGACGTCTTCGCTGCTGCTGCGCTGCTGCTGTGTTCTGGACAGCCCTGCTGCGTCGTCGCTGCCGCTGCGTGTCCACTGCTGTCGCGTTCTTCTTTGCTGTGCTAGACAACACCTTCTCCTCTGCTACTGCGTTTTTGTTCCCGCCCCAAAAAAACTTAAACTCCTTTTGCTGCTACGTATTTTCCAGAGAAAAAAAAAAAAAAAACTCCCCTTAATTGGCTGTTTTCTTTTTGTTTTAAAAAGAAAACCAAACTTCTCCTGTTGTCCTTGTGTTTCAACCTATAAAAACTCCTGTTGCTTTCGTATTTCTTTGTGTTAAAAAGGAAACAAAACTCCTCCTATTGGCCACCCCAATTGGAAATCAAATCTCCATTGGTCCCAATTTGGATCCAATTTGGAAACCCAAAGAAACGTGCTCCTTCCTATTGCTAATTAGACTAAGACTCCTTTTTGTTTGGGCTTCTCATGGATTCTAATAGTAATTGCTAATTCAAGCTTCATTTATAAGCCCAATTAAATCCAGCTATGATGTGAAAAGTCGGTTTTGCTCTCCATTCTTCCTTCGTGCCCAAATCTGTCCAGATTTCGCAGTCTTCAAGTATATCCAAAATGGAGCATGATAACTCTAGAATATGGAAATGTTATGAACATATGCATTTTAGCCTTTCGAGTCTTCTTTCCAACGCTTTAAGAATCATCCAATTCCGAGGTCTACAGCTCAAGTTATCATAAAATTACTGAAGCATGTTCAAGAACTTGCAAATTGCACTCAAATCTTCTTGCTTTTATTCAAAACTTTTGTTCTTTTGTTCTCTTAATCTTTGGCTTGAGTGTCTCCCACTCCACTTCATTAATTTGTCTATGAATTTCCAAATTCACCACGCTAACGCACTTTTGTTATTTAAACTCCAAATCCTACAAAAATACCAAAATAAAATAATTAAACTAAAATACATTATTCGAAACACTAACAAACATAAGTTATGAGGTATATTATGTAATACTTATATGAATATCAAATACCCCCAAGCCTACATTTTGCTAGTCCTCGAGAAAACAAAATTAAGAATAAAATCCTAACTCACTTTCGTAGGAATCACGGTTGCACTTACCTTAACGTGCAACAAGGCTTTAAACCCCTAGATTACCTCTAGTGGACGAGTTATAGTCTCGTGAAGGTTTCCAAAAATGTTACCCCCAAATATTACTGACTCAATAAAACAAAATCTATTTTCTAAAAACATAATGCAAAAACATGGGCATTCTCCTTTATTTTCCTCAGAGTAATTTTCTAAGTGCTTAAAATTCAAGAAAAACAACAAACTAAAAATGTCACAATAGTATATCAATAGAGTACAATAATTTAATAGTATCTAAAGGTTAAATAAATTTCATAATCATTTTCAACTCGAAGTGTGTGTGGGAGAAACCTTATCAACATAACTCTTCGTCTCATAGTAAAGATGTGACGAGATAATCTTTAGAAAGTACGCTTCGACCACAAATCTCTCATGTCACTAACACTAAGAGATTAGGCACTCAGTTTATATGTGAGAAAAATGATATAAATTATGGAAAATGCAAACGTCTCACATATAATCATCATGAAAAACGGAATTTTAAAAGAGTGAAATGAATATGATCTCATGGACAGGAATATTGATTACTTTTGAGAATGTTGGAGTTTCATTAGTGGGGCTAGCAACGTTCAAGTCTCCCCGGGTTAAAGTTTTATTTGTTTCAGTAATTTAATCATGTTTTAGTTGTTGCTGCTATTTGTTTCTGTTGTTATTGAATTTTAACGTCCTGAATTTTGGGGGAAACGGATAATCCTGTGGATTTTAGGATTTTCGTTTTTCTTCAAAAATCGGAGCGTGACACCAATGCCTTTCATGCGAGCATACAATCCTATGAAAACGTTTCACTTCACTGCTTTATGGATTGCGTAGGCTCATTAGCAAGCAAGTCTGCGTTCAAGCAACATCAATGTAAGAACAACTCTAATGGTAGAACTGTAGCAGTAGTAGCAATAGGGTTAGTGGATGTATTATGAACTCTGGTAGATGAGAAATTCTAGCTGGCCTAGGAGGCGCGCCTGGGTGGCTGCCTGGACGCTCCTTGGCACGCGGCTGAGACCCTCCCAGGCACGTGCATGATGAAAATTGGGCGGGGTTTCAGCACTCAAAATTTTCTTGTTAACAATTGCTCAAATTTCCCCTTCCCCTTCCCCAGAGGCAAAAGAAAGTGAGAGAGTTAGGGTTTTTAGAGTTTCTCTTGCTCTCTTCTTCCCTTCCATTTCTTCTTCTTCACCCAATCTCTCTAAACTAACTGGTTTTTTCTTCTTCTTTGTTTCAAGCACCAAAGAAGGAGAAGGCACAACCAGCATCCAAGCCCGCCAAATTCGGCGGTGGGAAGCAAAAGAAGAAGGTTTTGTGTCTTCTTCTGCTAGTTCTCTTTTGTTCTTGCTGCATCCACCACAAGAAGAAGTAGCAGAGGAAGAACTCATACCCAGCTATTTGTTAGGGTTTCTCTCCCAAAACAGAACTAACACCCCATTATCTCCCATCTCAAAACGAGGAAAAGCAAGCAAAGGATCTTCTTTCTGTTCCGTTTGTTAGGGTCATCAGTGCTTCCCCATAGGATCTTCTTACTTCTTCAAAGCAAGCTTGGGTCGATACACAACAGATCATATCCCTTGTCCAGATCTGAGAAAACAAAGTCAAGATCCTTCCTTTTTCCCTTATTTTGTTAACAAGGTTGGTTCATTCTTTTTCCCCCCTCTTTTGTTGATATTTGTGGATAAACCACTGTTAATTTCATCACAAAACCATTGTTTTTCATCTTCTAAGTTCAATTTGGTGATAAAAATCAAGTCTTTATCTTCTTCTCCTTCGGTTTTAGCTTGGGTCAACTTGCTTGAGTTTGATAAAAAGCAAGCAATGAAAGGGGTATTAGGGTTGGGTTGGGTTTGAATGATTGTGCTTCATCTTGTGATTTTGAGGATTTTTGCTTCATCTTGTGCTTCTCCTTCTATTGTGCTTCATCTTGATTTTGCAAGTTCTTGAACTCGCTGAGAATGCAGTGAGAGACAACAAAAAGAACAGGTTCTGCCCAACATTCACATTCACCAGACTTTGTTGCTGTTTGTTAGGGTTTCTCTCCCAAAACAGAACTCACACCCCATTCTTCTTCTGATTTGGCGATAAAAATCAAGTCAGATTTGAAGATTTGCAGCCATCAGATTTTAAGATTTGAAGACTATGATTCAGAATGGATAGTGTTGAAGATTTGAAGATCATGATTCAAATTTGAAGCTTTACTATTTCCTTTGCTTAGTTGCTTATTATCAAAATTTTGCTTTGCTTAGCACCTGATTCAGAATTTTATAGCACCTTGCTTTGTTTAGATCTTCTAGATCTTGGTAGCTTACTGTCAGAATTATATGTTACTGATTCTGAATTGTATTGAAATTCAGAAGTGTATGTTACTATGAATTTGTATGTTACTGTGAATTGTATTTAAAGTCAGAATTGTATGTTACTAATTCTGAAGTTTTTTATGAAGTTTTATAGCACCAGTCAGAGTATAACATAGTTGCTTACTGTGAATTTTTATAGCACCAGTCATAGTATAGCATACTGTGAAGTGAATTTGGGTTTGTTTTGGAGAGTAAGAAAAGAATAAGCCATTTTTCCAGCTTCAGCAGCTTTCCACTTGGCAAATAATTTGTTCATTTGTTGTTGTAGCTAATCTCATTGATTCATTTTGACAAAATAAAAAGAAAATGAAAATGAAAATCATTTAAATTGGTTGAAGTTTTGTAGCATTATAACTTAGAAGAACATCATGTGCAGAGGCTTTCCCTGAAGCAGGAAAAGCCGTCATTCTCATTGGCAGTTACTGAGAATTGAATTGTCTTTTCTGCAATGAATTCAATTATACTATTTGTTACAATCTTAATTCTTTCACTACTAATCTTAATTCTTTACATATCATCGCCATGAGGCACTTAATTTCTCTTTTAAATATATATCATATAGGCTTTGACAGAGGCATTCTAGTATTTAAGATGATCAAATTGAACTAGTTGTATTTGAGATCTTTACCAATAGTTGCGGGAATTTTGATCCATGTCATGATAATGGTTTGCATGTTAACATCCATTTCCTTTGGGCGTGACTGTGGATGCTCCAAACTGAAGGCTGAGTAGTGATGGTACTGGATGAATTTGCATTATCTTGTCAGATGTATTCAAAGTTCAACAAAACGTTAGCTAAATCCAGACCCCAAACCCCCTCACCCACCCCATTTCCATGTCTAGGATGAGAAGACCACTTAGCTCTGCGATGAAGTAAATGCGTGTGAGCAGACCCGCCTGCTTCATGCTGAAGTAGATTCTTTTCTAGCAGTCAATCTGAAGACACAGTTGTTGAATGAAGTAGATTCTTTTCATATTGCAAATTGACAGCATGAACAATTCTCAAATTTCTCATACGCATAATTCAACATCAGCTATTAAGTGCTATTCAAACTATTATTATCTAAGAAGAACTTAAAATCAACCTCACCAAATAAATAAAAATACCTTTCTTATGTAACTCTAGGACTAATGACAGCCTTCAATGGTTTCTTCATCACCATAGTAAACTCCTGTTTCTCAGACAAATCAACATCACAACCATTCTCAGCCTTCCATTCAAACTCAGCCACCAAATTGGCCACAAAGTACTCCAAATGCAACAAAGCCAATCCCAACCCAGGACAAATCCTCCTCCCAGCTCCAAACGGCATCATCTTAATCTCCTTACTCCCCGTTATATCAAACACTTCACCTTCATCCATAAACCTCTCCGGTTTAAAACTCATGGGGTCCTCCCACACCTTAGGATCACATCCTATCTCCGCCACCATGTAATTCACAGAAGCGTCCTTAGGCACAACGTACCCATCCAATTGTACTTCTTCAGTCACTGCATGCGGAAGCACAAAATGCCCTGGTGGATGTCTCCTAAGTGCCTCAAGTACAACTGCCTTTAAATACTTGAGTTGCACCAAATCTTCCTCTCTAACCTTCTCTCCATCATCATTTCTCATCACTTGTTTAACTTCGTCAAACAATTTAGACATAACAAAGGGGTGTTTCACTAGGTTGGCCATGATCCATTGCAACGCGGTGGATGTAGTATCCGTACCCGCATTCAAAAACTCCGAACACAAGCTTACCATTTCCATGTCATTTAATTTTCTCCCTCCATTTTCAGGTATAGTCATGTTTAACAAAGTGTCAACGTAACAAACCACCGTGTCAGATTCATTATAAGCTGCTTTTTCTTTGTCATTAAGCAGCTTTTTCTCTATCTCTTGACGTGCTTTTATAAGTGGCAAAAGCACTTTTTCCTGATTTCCACGCATCGTCATGAACTGATTCCATTTTTTCCGCAACAAAAATTTCCCCAACTTTTCCGGGAAAAAATTGAGAATAACGAATCGGCGGAAACTCAGCAACTGCACCCTCTGAGTCGACTCGATCTCTCGAATCACTTTGTCATCGATTTTCTCCCCGAAACACATGAAGACGAGCAAGCAAAACATGGCGTACTGGAAATGCTTCATAACGGGCACTAACTGACCCGAATCCGAACCCGAATCGGATTTGAGGTTTTTTATGAGTATATCGAGGACCCATTTACGAGCGGGATAGAAAGACTTGACCCTAGAAGGGTGGAGGAGCTCGGCAGAGAGGTTGCGACGGAGGAGGCGCCAGAGAGGGCCGTAAGGGGCGGAGCTGATATTGTGCTGGTTGCTAGTGAGGATCTTGGCCGTTGTCACGGCGGGAGGACGGTCAGCGAAGGTGGCGCCGAGGTGGATGAGAGTCTTGTGTGCGAGGTCTGAGGTGCTGATGAAGATGGCCTTCCGAGAGCCGAACCGAAGCAAGACGATGGGTCCGTAAATCGATCTTAGGCTTTTGAGAATGTTCTCGAGATCTGTTAATGATATGCGGAAGAGCTGTAGGTTTCCGACGATTGGGAAACTTGGCGGACCCGGTGGTAGCTTCGACCTGGAGAAGAGGACGCTGAAAAGTGATTTAGTGAGGAAGATGATAGATAGGGATACCACAAGAGTGAACCAGGATACCTCCATTTTTTTTTATTTTTTTTTTTTTCAATTATAAAAATAAGAGGGTAGATCAAAGAGATTATATATAGGAATAGTGATCTGATTGGTTCTTTGAAAATGATACGTGCGGCGAAAGATTACACGTAGAGGAACGTGAACCTTTCTTATTGTCGAGGGAACTGGTCTAATTGTCGAGGAACCAGCGAGGAAACCAGCGAGGGACCCCACTAGGGGGGAGGGGGGTGGGGTAGGGGGTGGGAACCGTTCATTTTTCTCTGGGATGCGCGCTTGACTTTTCAACGCACGTATCCCCAAAATTCAAACGCACATCTTGGGGGATGGACGACTCCCACCCCCTGTGGGGTCCCTCGCTGGTTCCCTCGACAATTAGAATTTTTCTTGTCGAGGAGAGGGGCGAGGAAACCAGCGAGGGGAGGGTGTGACCGCTCATCCCCTCGAGATGTGTCCATACATCCTTGGGATACGCATGTATGCGCATTTCGAAATGGATGAGCAGTCACACCCTCCCTGTTTTCCACACCATTTGTGTATGTGAAATGGGAAGGATTGTATGACTACGCATCAATGCGCATTTCGAAATAGTCTTTAGTGCATTAATATATCTTAATTTAAATGGATTTTAGATTTCACTTTTTCTAGAAAGCAGAAAGGTTGGTTATATGTGATATCCTAAACTTACGATATATCCGGAGACAATAACGTAATAAAAGACGATCACATATAACTAACCTACCGAAACCAATTGATCCTTAAAAATTTCACACATAAGAAAAACGTGACTAAACTTATATGGAGAAAAAAAAGGACAACCACCGGAATAATAATCTACGAAGAAATTTATGAAATCTTTGTTACTAAAATAACATAAATTCCTATATTAAATAAAAGTAAGAATCGTAAACACCATTATTCATCGTGAAAGCATAAAACGAATTGAATACTAATTATGTGCGTTACATCTAGGAGTTCGTCTCTTCACCTTGCGTGGAGTTTAGTGACACATGGCGAAGGTGAGGACAGCAATAGCGGCGTGGAGTTTCATCAGCATGGCGGCGCGCGGTTGATTAGCTATGCGCACCCTGCTGGACGACGTCTTCGCTGCTGCTGCGCTACTGCGTTCTAGACAGCCCTGCTGCGTCGTCGCTGCCGCTGCGTGTCCACTGCTGCTGCGTTTTTCTTTGCTGTGCTACACAACACCTTCTTCTCTGCTGCTGCGTTTTTGTTCCCGCCCCAAAAAAACTTAAACTCCTTTTGTTGCTACGTATTTTCCAGAGAAAAAAAAACTCCCCTTAATTGGCTGTTTTCTTTTTGTTTTAAAAAGAAAACCAAACTTCTCCTGTTGTCCTTGTGTTTCAACCTAAAAAAACTCATGTTGCTTCCGTATTTCTTTGTGTTAAAAAGGAAACAAAGCTCCTCCTATTGGCCACCCTAATTGGAAATCAAATCTCCATTGGTCCCAATTTGGAAACCACTCAAATTTGGAAACCCAAAGAAATGTGTTCCTTCTTGTTGCTAATTAGACTAAGACTCATTTTTGTTTGGGCTTCTCATGGATTCTAATAGTAATTGCTGATTCAAGCTTCATTTCTAAGCCCAATTAAATCCAGCTATGATGTGAAAAGTCGGTTTTGCTCTCCATTATTCCTTCGTGCCCAAATCTGTCCAGATTTCGCAGTCTTCAAGTATATCCAAAATCGAGCATGATAAGTCTAGAACATGGAAATGTTATGAACATATGCATTTTAGCCTTTCGAGTCTTCTTTCTAACGCTTTAAGAATCATCCAATTCTGAGGTCTACAGCTCAAGTTATCATAAAATTACTGAAGCATGTTCTAGAACTTGCAAATTGCACTCAAATCTTCTTGCTTTTATTCAAAACTTTTTTTCTTTGGTTCTCTTAATCTTTGGCTTGAGTGTCTCCCACTCCACTTCATTAATTTGTCTATGAATTTTCAAGTTCGCCACGCTAACGCACTTTTGTTATTTAAACTCTAAATCCTACAAAAATAAAATAATCAAACTAAAATACACTATTCGAAACACTAACAAACATAAGTTAAGGGGTATATTATGTAATACTTATATGAATATCAAATACCCCCAAGCCTACATTTTGCTAGTCCTCGAGCAAAACAAATCTTAACTCACTTTCGTAGGAATCACGGTTGCACTTACCTTAACGTGCAACAAGGCTTTAAACCCCTAGATTACATCTAGTGGACGAGTTATAGTCTCGTGAAGGTTTCCAAAAATGTTACCCCCAAACATTACTGACTCAATAAAACAAAATCTATTTTCTAAAAACATGATGCAAAAACATGGGCATTCTCCTTTATTTTCCTCAGAGTAATTTTCTAAGTGCTTAAATTTCAAGAAAAACAACAAACTAAAAATGTCACAATAGTATATCAATAGAGTACAATAATTTAATAGTATCTAAAGGTTAAATAAATTTCATAATCATTTTCAACTCGAAGTGTGTGTGTGAGAAACCTTATCAACATAACTCTTCGTCTCATAGTAAAGATGTGACGAGATAATCTTTAGAAAGTACGCTTCGACCACAAATCTCTCATGTCACTCAGAAATAAAACACTAAGAGATTGGGCACTCAGTTTATATGTGAGAAAAATGATATAAATTATGAAAAATGCAAACGTCTCACATATAATCAGCACGAAAAACGAATTTTTCAAAGAGTGAAATGAATATGATCTCATGGACAGATATATTGATTACTTTTGAGAATGTTGGAGAGAGACGACGAGAGGAGGTCTTCCATGGAGATCTGATGCTGGAGAGAGACGACGAGATGAGAGGTGTGGTGTGGTTGGTTTGGTTTGGTTTGGCAATGAAGAGCAGAGCGAGAGAGAAAAAGAAGCGACACGTGAGAGAGAGAGAAAAGAGACCCGTGAATCGTATTCCCAGTATGAGCGAGAAATCGGATTCCCATCAAAGGTGGAAATATGCAGCACGTGCTGGCATTCCTCACCCACCAGTAAAATCTCAAACAAACAACCAAAATGCTATTCCAAGTGGGAATAAGAGCTCGGTTTTTCTCTAACCGATTAATATGGTGACATTGCTGCAATCTGCAAATATCAGAAGACCAATTGTAATACCCGCCTAATTAAAAAAAAATTCTTATTTATTAATTGTGGCATATATATTGTTATCTCATTTATAGGTAAAAAGATTTTTTTTATTTGCCATTGCTAAATTGGATAAAGTGTGTGTGTGTATTTAGCCAAAAATTTGTAAACCCTAATGTTGATGGATTGTTACTCAATTGTATTTGGGCTTTATTTTTGGCTTTTATTTAACTAATGATTAGGGTTTTATTTTGTGAAAGAGGGCGGGTGCATTCAAAGGTTCGGTGGGGGCGAATAGCCACCCACCATATAAAAAAAAAATAGAAACAAAACCCTTTTCCTTCCTCATTTTATTTTCTCATTTTCCTTCTTCTTTTGTGCAACAGGAAGAGCAATCTTGCTCTTCCTCTTACCCTTTTCGGCGACGACGAAGGCGACAGAAGTCGTGAGGGAGAGACTTCAAGCGAGGAAAGGAACGAGGGTGCGAGTTGATGGCTAGTTCGATTTGTGGTGTGCTATCTGTTGAGGATATGTGGAGAAGAAGAAGAGTACGAGTAGGCAAGATGGAGCTCTCCCCGTGTCTGCACGGAGGAGAGGAGGATGGACTGTGGAGGTTGAGTGGCTGTCGAGAAGAGAGGGTTGTGATGTTGTGTCTGTGCGAGGGCCAGTTTGTGGAAGATGTTGCAGTTACTATTTAGGGGCTAACTTCATCAGGCTATTTGTTGGCTACTGGTGAGGACAATCAACTGTATGAGCTTCATCCTGATGGTAACAACTTTGATTTCCTCCACGGACTTGTAAGAAGAAAATTGTAGTGAAGCAAAACCATTTGCAGCCTCAAATGGAATAGAATAATACCATGAGCATCTGAGTGCATTCTGCTAATCGTGACAGACTACACCTCTTGAGGTCATTTGATTTTAACTTGCATCACTTTACATGTTCTTTCTAATGTCTGTTTGAGCGGAAGGCCCATCCCACATCCACGCCTTGGAGTGAATTCATATTTATATTTATGCTAGAAGGAGATAAATTTTGTTAATTGAAATACATATGTTTCCAGTGATACGAGAGTGGTTGGTTCAGTGATTGGTTGTGGCGAGATGATCGCTGCGACGAGATGGTTAGCACGTGTTGATTGAGTTTCGATTCTTGGAGCAAAGGTGAGTTTATTTTCATCCCCTTTCTTTTTAATTTTTGTATCGATTTTGGTTATTGTTAGATTGGGTATTTTGACATAGCACTTGAGTATTTTTATTTATAGATCAGATTTTTACTTGACAGAGAAAATCTGGTTTTAAGTTTTTTTTTGTTGATTTCTTAAGGCCTTAAGGAGAGCTTAAATTTTTAGGAATACTACAGTTTGATGCAATGGATGGGTTATAATCCATTGAGTTACGTACAGCTTGGACTTCTATTTACTACTGAAAGTCTTGCTCCTGAGAGATGGAATACCTTTGTCATTTCATACTATTCTTCTTGAGAATAATTTGAATACTTATGTGATTAGTTTTTTGACAAAGTTTCAGACCATGTATACAAGTAGTTATAGGTTAGTCAGGTTTGCAGTTCAAATATTGTACCAGGCTAGAAACTCTATAAAATGTTTCTCTATGACTTCATGGGATTGGTTATGTTGTGGGGTTGGTCTTTGTATATAAGATAGGGTTTAGTTATGCTTTTAGGAAGAACATAGTTCCTTCTTTGTATTCTTACATAGTGAAATTTGAGTATGGTCTTGATGCATTGATCTCTTGTGATTTTGTGCTTGTCCACTGCCTTTCAATTGAATATATATTAATCTTAGCGAAGTGATCAGATGCATGCACTTGGAATTTACATAGCTGGCGAGATTGATCCCAATTGCATAACACAAAATAGAAGAAAAATTTCTAGTAATAGATATTGGCTGGAATTTAACTGAACACTTGTTTTAGCTTGAGTATTTGTATTGTTATGCGAATTGGTGTGCATATTGGTTTTCATATGATGCAAAGAGATGAGATATGTGAATTGGCAATGTGTCAAATATTTCTTGTTCCCCAAAAGAATGGTGGATACTGTGGTTGATTTACTTATGGTTGACAAAGTGTCACCATAAAAGAGTATTGAGTTTTAGTTGATATTTTTTTTATGCTCTTTTCCACAACTCCGAAAAAAAATGTGAAAAGAAAATGAATTTTTGTATACAGACTTGCTTGTATACGTGTGAAATTATAATGGGTATGCAAACTTTCTTGCATATCGGTGCACCGTTCCATGTGAGTTCGGTTGTACGTGTAGATTTAGGAAATGCTTGCCTCGATCGAACTTCGGGTGAGATGACATGTTCCTCGATGTGACACCCCACTTGGAACATGTACACTCCAAGTGGTTTCGAAGGCAAGGGAGACACACTTGGGTGAGGTGTGTTCGACACAAGGAGGATAGTGCGATTATGGTAAAGAAGCCGGATTTTTTTTTTTATATGTGCATGATTACCTTAAAGGAATAAACTAAATGCTCATTTAACCATTGAATGAGAACTACATGTCTTCCTAAAGGTAGAAAATGTGTTTTGTTAATATTTCAATAATAGTCCAATATGACTATGAATTGTATCATTGTTTGAAAATAAATCACATTTGTGAGGACTGATAACTTAGAAATATTATCCAGTTGCTTCTAACATTTTCATGTAGGATGACAAGTCTACTCATATTTCTGCAGGTCAGACTTGCCATAGTCAATTTCTATAGTTAGGATGATAACACATTTACCTCATTGAGGAACTACCTGATAGTATGGTTGTTTATTGTTTTGTTTATTTTGATGTTGTCATGTGCGGATTTATTGATTTTGGGATGAAGATTTCTCACACCAGCTTTATTGCTGACCCAAGTGAGTTTTTGCTTCTTGGGTACATTCCTTTGGGAATGTAGCCGATTAGCCTTTCAGGTTTAGAGATTTTTGGACAGCGTTACTGGAATTTCATTAGTGGGGTTAGCAACGTCAGAGTCTCCCCGGGTTAGAGTTTTATTTGTTTCAGTAATTTAATCATGTTTTAGTTGTTGTTGTTATTTGTTTATGTTGTTATTGAATTTCAACGTCCCAAGTACGTCCCAAGTTTTGGAGAAAACGGATAATCCTGTGGATTTTAGGATTTTCGTTTTTCTTCGAAAATCGAGGCATGACACCAATGCCTATCATGCGAACATACAATCCTATGAAAACGTTTCACTTCACTGCTTTATGGATTGCGTAGGCTCATTAGCAAGCAAGCCTGCGTTCAAGCAACATCAGTGTAAGAACCAACTCTAATGGTAGAACTGTAGAAGTAGTAGCAATAGGGTTACTATTCTCTAACTCGGATGTATTCTGAACTCTGGTAGATTGCTTAATAAATGATTGTTTGCAATACATATAAAAGCATATTGGCAAACATTACTTAAAAGGTCATCCACATCTTGAAACTTAGATGTTTCTTAGTTATGAATGTCGTTGTGCAACTTGCTAATGGACAATCTAATGTACCATTTTTTTTCTTTCAAAAATGTCCTTGTCGGTTTGTCAAATAAACAAAAGGATTTCAGTCTTTTAATAAGCATAAAATTAATAAATTTTTCTGCATTACTTGTATATTCGAATTATTTGTAAACGAGAACAAGCTTACAATCTTGCACCCTAAGGAGCCAAAAGTAAAATGGATTATAGTCAATGGACATTATGAAAAACATCAAACTTCAAATGTAAGACCAGAGATTGTGTACTTTTCATATTGCAAATTGACAGCATGAACAATTCTCAAATTTCTTATACGCATAATTCAACATCAGCTATTAAGTGCTATTCAAACTATTATTATCTAAGAAGAACTTAAAATCAACCTCACCAAATAAATAAAAATACATTTTTTACTTATGTAACTCTAGGACTAATGAGAGCCTTCAATGGTTTCTTCATCACCATAGTAAACTCCTGTTTCTCAGACAAATCAACATCACAACCATTCTCAGCCTTCCATTCAAACTCAGCCACCAAATTGGCCACAAAGTACTCCAAATGCAACAAAGCCAATCCCAACCCAGGACAAATCCTCCTCCCAGCTCCAAACGGCATCATCTTAATCTCCTTACTCCCCGTTATATCAAACACTTCACCTTCATCCATAAACCTCTCCGGTTTAAAACTCATGGGGTCCTCCCACACCTTAGGATCACATCCTATCTCCGCCACCATGTAATTCACAGAAGCGTCCTTAGGCACAACGTACCCATCCAATTGTACTTCTTCAGTCACTGCATGCGGAAGCACAAAATGCCCTGGTGGATGTCTCCTAAGTGCCTCAAGTACAACTGCCTTTAAATACTTGAGTTGCACCAAATCTTCCTCTCTAACCTTCTCTCCATCATCATTTCTCATCACTTGTTTAACTTCGTCAAACAATTTAGACATGACAAAGGGGTGTTTCACTAGGTTGGCCATGATCCATTGCAACGCGGTGGATGTAGTATCCGTACCCGCATTCAAAAACTCCGAACACAAGCTTACCATTTCCATGTCATTTAATTTCCTCCCTCCATTTTCAGGTATAGTCATGTTTAACAAAGTGTCAACGTAACAAACCACCATGTCTGAAGAACTAGATTCATTATAAGCTGCTTTTTCTTTGTCATTAAGCAGCTTTTTCTCTATCTCTTGACGTGCTTTTATAAGTGGCAAAAGCACTTTTTCCTGATTTCCACGAATCGTCATGAACTGACTCCATTTTTTCCGCAACAAAATTTTCCCCAACTTTTCCGGGAAAAAATTGAGAATAAAGAATCGGCGTAAACTCAGCAACTGAACCCTCTGAGTCGACTCGATATCTCGAATCACTTCGTCATCGATTTTCTCGCCGAAACACATGAAGACGAGCAAGCAAAACATGGCGTACTGGAAATGCTTCATAACGGGTACTAACTGACCCGAGTCCGAACCCGAATCGGATTTGAGGTTTTTTATGAGTATATCGAGGACCCATTTACGAGCGGGAGAGAAGGACTTGACCCTAGAAGGGTGGAGGAGCTCGGCAGAGAGGTTGCGACGGAGGAGGCGCCAGAGAGGGCCGTAAGGGGCGGAGCTGATATTGTGCTGGTTGCTAGTGAGGATCTTGGCCGTTGTCACGGCGGGAGGACGGTCAGCGAAGGTGGCGCCGAGGTGGATGAGAGTCTTGTGTGCGAGGTCTGAGTTGCTGATGAAGATGGCCTTCTGAGAGCCGACCCGAAGCAAGACGATGGGTCCGTAAATCGATCTTAGGCGTTTGAGAATGTAGTGTTCGAGATCTGTAAATGATGTGCGGAAGAGCAGTAGGTTTCCGACGATTGGGAAACTCGGCGGACCTGGTGGTAGCTTCGACCTGGAGAAGAGGACGCTGAAAAGTGATTTGGTGAGGAAGATGATAGATAGGGATATCGCAAGAGTGAACCAGGATACCTCCATTTTTTATTTAATTTTTTTTCAATTATGAAAATAAGAGGGTATAGCAGCCCTTCTAAGGAGCGAGAGATGAGTGGACTCGAGATAAGCGAGAGCGCGTATTTCGAGAGAATGGGTGGATTGGTTCCTTGAAAATGATACGCGTGGCGAAAAGATTACACGTAGCGATTTGTGTATGTGAAATCACCCATCCCCTTCGAGATGCGCACCATCTCTCGTCTCAAGGGGATGGGCGGGATGGGCCTCGCTCCCTTTTCCTCGCTCCGTCCCTCGCCCCCTAGAATATCTGGGGAAGAGTGCTTCTACCTGTCAAGGAAGACAGCGAGAAAATCAGCGAGGGAGGGAAAGAGGGAAGGAAGGGACCGTCCATCTCTCTTGAGATGCATGCATAAAAAATGACGGCACGTATTCTGAGGGGGATGGACAGTCTCCTCCTTCCCTCTCTTCCTCTCTCACTGATTTCCTCGTTGGCTTCCTCGACATTTAGAATTCTTGTTTTAAATATATTTCTTAGCCTTTTTTCATCCTTTCATTTCTTATTCTTTTCCCTTCTTTTTATTTCAACAAGATCTACGTCAAAACAGTGAACGACGTGCGTTATTTGTACAAGTCAACAAGATCTACGTCAAAACAGTGAACGAAAAACAACTGCATCAATTTTATTTCAACAAGCCCATTATTGTAACACATTCGACAAATACACTTATTACAACACATCAAATCAATTATTTTATTTTGACAAACCCATTTTCTGCAATATATGAATATTTTTTTTCCACACTTATTATAACACATTAATTCTATTATTTTATTTCACCTAACCCTCTTTTTATTCACCAAACATTCTTTTTATTATTTTATTATTTTATGTCAACAAACTCACTTATTGCAATACATCAATTTTAATATCTCTTTTCATTTTCTCTTTATTCAATTCAATAACATAAGATACGGGTGGAATCAGATTGCCTTCCTTTTGGCATCAGAAGTCGCAACTCACCACCTCACCAGTCACCACAGCCAACCCGATCGACCTCGCCAGCTCGAATCGCCCCTTTCCTCAGCACAGTAGCCGCACAACCCCTCTTCTCCAGCCCCACAACCTATCGTCCTTCTCGTCAACACATAAGAGGTCGATTGCACACACAAACGCCTCTCTCGTGACCCCCGGACCGCCCGGATCCTATGAGTGAATAGAAAGTTGGATCTACATTGGATCTCACCTGAATCGTCCCATCTATCCTCCTGAGGAGAAGTTTGGTTTCAAACTCTGGTTCGAACAGGAGGAGTACACGCCATGCTAATGTGCTTTGGATGATCCACATCTCTGGGTCAGGCGCTGATGAGCACACTAAACTATCCATGTGACTGAGAGCCCCCACAACACTGTCATCCTCTTTACAACCACACCACCAGTCGATCGCTAAAATTTCTCACACATAGATACAGCTAGCAGATCACCCCCTTCCTTGACGCCAACCACAACACCCCACACAAATTGTGATGGAAAAAAAGGAAAACTGAAAATACCAAAGCCAAACTAACCAGTTCAATCTGGTTTTGATTTTTTGTTTGAAAATAAGAAAATCGAACCGAAATCCGTATCCCTAATTCAGTTTTGGTGTAATTTTGAACCGATCGAACTGATTAACACCCCTAATATATTATATATACATATACCTAATATCTAATGGAACACGTTACATTCTAAACTACTTTAAATATCTGAATCGAAAGAAGATTTGAACATTCATTTAAAAAAATGCATGTCAAACATCAATTGATCCTCTTCTTAAAATCAATCCATCCTCCCTCAACTTATCTTATGTTTTGTATAACTTTGTTTAAATCTGCCAAGGATTTTGGAAAGGCAACGACTTTTTGAGACCACCAATTCCTTTGAAAGACACCACCATCACCATCTCTTTTTTGTTATTTTTTATGCGTTGAAAGATACCACTAATATAAAACCTCTCTTTCATCATTGTTCCTCTTTTTCTCTCCTCTCATTGTTATTTTTTCTCTTCACACCAGCCACCCAATCAGAGCAACGCCTTGCCACCAACTTTCCATTTCTCATTTGTTGTTCTTCTTCTTTTTCTCCTATCTTCATTTCTTCCCATTTGCACAAACCTACGGATGGTAAAAATGTCGAATGAGCCAGTGCAAGGGCAAAATAAAAAAAAACAGATAAGAAAAAGGAGAAGAAGAGGAAAATAGAAGGAGGCAGGGGACATGAAGATAGGAGAAGATATCCGAGGAAAAGAAAGAAGAAAGAAAAATAAGAGATGAAAGGGCAGCCGAGCGGGGGAGTTACAGGTTGGTGGTGACGAGGCAAAGCAATGCATGGTGGTGGTAAGGCGAGGCAGTGGTTGTTCCCTGAGAGAGGAGAGGGAGAAAATATAAGTGAAAAAGTCGAATATAAGTGGCAGTTTTCTTTTATTTATATTGATTGTATGGTTGAAAAAGTCAAAAATTGTGATGTCCTTATAAGGAATTGGTGATATGCACCGAAATCTTATCTTCAGTAAGCGCTCCAGTGCAAGGACAAACTTTTTGTATTTGTGCCTATAAGTACTGCAATTTTTATTTTTTTTTACAAAAATAAAAAATAAAAAAAGTAACACGTGCACGGCACATGTATAAGAATGGCTGAAGAGAAATAAAACGGAAAAAAAAAAAAAAAACCACAAAGCAGCCAGGGAGAAGGTGAAGAAGAGAGAAGCTGTTGGTCAGTGAGAGTTTGATTGGAGGAGAGATGACTCGGGGGAAGCAGAAGATCGAAGCCCAGAAGAAAAATGCCGAGAAGGGTCAGAAACAAAAGGGTTCTCAGCTTGAAGCCAGAGCTGTCGCTCTTAAAATTACTTGCCCCATCTGCAAGGTAATCGTCTCATATTCTTCAATCCTAGAAATTATCTTCAATTACTTTTCATTATCTCTATATATCATTGCTTGACCCATTGCTCTTTTTCGTATATTTTTTAATCTTTGCTTATATACTAATTACCCATTGCAATTGCTATAAATATTTAGTGAAAAACAAAAAGTTACCTTAAAATTTTGTTTGATTGATTGTGAGAGACGTAATTTATTGGAAGGCGAAACATGGGGTCTGAGTGGGTTTTTGATGTGGAAATAATTCACCCAGAAATTGATGTGAAGTGTAAGACCTTGGATCGTTTAGTGTTAAGAAGGTTTGATATGATTGACTCTAGGTGGCTGTAAGGCTGTGTATGGGTATACTAACTTAAAGGGTTAGTATTTAAATGGCTGCATGTTGGGCAGTAATAACGATCATCTCTTGCGGCAGTGCCATTTTCTAATGAGTTTGGAAATTGGTAGTTTGGCCTCACTCTTGAGCGAGATACAATTCAACTTTGGAAAATTCATGGTTTGGACCAGTGTAGTCAAGGTGTTGAGGCGAGACCCCGCACCACTTTAAGCAAAAAGTGAAAAGCGAAACGAGCTCTTTATGAAATTGAAGCGATCTTAAAAAATAATAATCTTGATATATACTAAAAGTTCTACAAATGTGGTTTGCTTATATCTGAGCTTTTAATATGATAACCGAGCATGTAATTCATATATGATAATTTAAAAATGCACAGCAAATGCATTTCGCAATATTAATATCAACGATTGGGTATAAGAACTTTCAAGAAAATTAATATTCTCCTTATTGGGGAATGGTTATGGAGGTACAAGCAGCCCAATAACCTAAGGAGGCTGATATGCACGATCATATTAACTGAAAAATAAAAGGTATGATGTGTCAGTGTCTCCGAGTACTAATTTTTGGAAAATTGTCGAGTTGGCGTGTCGTATCAATGTCCGACACAACACATTATCGTCATCATCATCACTAGTGGGTTTTTATGAAGAAGTACGATTACCATAGTTACTCACCCTTCAAAATCATCATATCCCATTTTCAAGCACATTGAGATCCCAAAAGTAATTTCTCTCAAATTGTGGCGTACAATGTTAGTGTTGGAGGGGATAGGGAGATGATTGTTGTGTTGTTGGCTTGTACCACTAGCTTATTTGGGATTTCCTCTGGGAGCGAGTAAACAACATTTGTGGATCATGTGGTTTAAGTGACAGAGAAGAGACTTGCTATGTGGAAATTGTGTTCATTGGTGGTGCTTTGACTAATATGCATATTTTCTTGTATTTATCTTTTCATATGCAATATCATGCCAAATTTCCAATAATGATTGAGGGAACGATCAGAAATTTTTATGGCTTGATGGTGAGAAAGATTAAGCGTTCATGCACTTAGCTCGGAATTGCATTGTTCATTTGTTTTCCTAAGGAGATAGCAGGCTTTGGTTGACCTCTTCAAATGATGAACAAGGCTTTATAAGTGGTTGGGGATGGATAGATTGGTTACCTAGGCTAGGCATTCAGTATACGCTTATAGCATAGACACGTGAATTTTTTTTCAAACTTCAGGATGATTGTATACAAAGGTTGAAGTGGGTATTAGGTGAAGGTCACTAAATGAAGTTTATGGTTAGGGAATGAAGCCTTTCAAGATAGAGATTTCCAAGGGTGTTTGCCGTTTCTAATAGGAAATAAAGGTTGTTTTATAGAGTTTGGTGTTAAGGTGGATGGGAAGGGTTTGCTCTCTCAGTGGAAGAGATGAATGAGTTTGTGGTACTGTTTGATGTTTTAAATTGTATCTTTTGGGGGATGTGTGGACGATATATGGTATGGGAAAAGGATAGTGAAAAATGGACTGTGCTCTCAATGGATTGTTTGTAATTTTCAAAAAGCCTTGTCATCGAATCTGTCTATCTTTTTTGTGGAAAATGAAGTCCCTCCCAAACTATCGTTGCCTCATAGATGTATGAAACACTGATGTGGTGGTTCTAAGAATTGTAGCCATCTTCTCATTCATTGCAATTTGGATTTTTTTGGATGGAGTGATGGTGATGGAAGTGTTGATTATTCTTTGGAATTGGGTTTCGTATCACCATGTTGTTTTTTTTTCCACAAGGCCAACAGGGTTGGAGGGAACCCACTCTATATATTAGAAAACAAAATATTCCGCCGACATGAAGTTTAAGCCCCCATTGAAACCCTTTGGTTTGACCTACCTAAATACTAATAGGGATTCAAAGGTAGAGGACAGATAGAAAATCACATAAGTGCTTCATTAACTCTCTCATCATTGCTCTAGTGATCATTTTATTCTAGTAACATGGGATGATACATGAAGGCCTAGGCCTAGAACTTGAATTTCCATTAACGTGTTTGTTGATCTTTCAGAGGAAATCTCTTTGCTAAGTTTCTAGTCTGCGAGCTTACGCAGGGATTTGCCTCTATGGTTGACCTTGACAGATATTCTTTGTACCGTTATGATTTGTTCCCTGCTTGTGTTCTCAGAGTGGGGGAGCTTTCTCAATGTTACTACTGGCAGACATGATCTTTTTGGTACATTAGAAAAGTTCAAAGAGATTATGAAGAGAAATGCTCGTAAAGTAAGGTTGGGAAATAGTTTAGAGAAAGCTCTATTTTGTGAGAGTAACAAGAATGATTAGTAAAGCTGTTATGGTGGTTTAGGGTCCTTGAGAGTGTTAAGCTAGCGAAGGTGGTTCTATGTAAGGAAAGAAAAGCATTTAGTCAAGATTTTTTAGTAATTTATTTGTTTTTTTCTTTTTGGATATAGGTTGATACCGAGTTTAGAAGGTAAGGAAACCGAAAAACAATGTGAACACATATCGACTTCGTTTGCTTTTTGACGTTCGAAGTCTAGAAAGTTTCTTCTTAGGTTTCCCAATCACCTCCAACAACTTAGCACCTTTGAAGGATGAGATTGAGCAAGCAATATTTTGGATCTACCCTTTGAAATATTTCCAATTTTAGTACTTTGTTCACACTGAGATGTACGTGTTTCAGTGACACCAATTAGTTTTCTAAAATACTGCTCTGCAAGTTTTATACATTCATGTCAATATCTAGTGCACTCCCAAATGTGTATCCACGGAATCGAAATAAATATTAAAAGTGTATGATGTTAGATTGTATGGCTCTCTGTTATGGTTGAAAAGCGAAGTGTGAATAAATTTCCTCTAGAATGAGGAAACTCAGTTGAAATATGCTTAAACTTACCTAGGAAAAACATCGGCCAAGTATATCTATTTGCCAAGAACCAATCACAAATGCGTATATGATGGAATGATCATTGAGTTATATCGTGGGACAAAAGTCGTATTTTCATTAAACAAATTCCACTGTAAGCATCAAAACCTGCAAACTCTAATCAACAAAAACATTACAAAACTACTCCCAAATCGCTCTCCATATCTATGTATGTATAAACATCCCAATTGTTAAGCTACCTTTCAATGTATACATATTCTTCAACTTCAATGTATTCAATTCGACACACAAAAACAGCTGGTGACGACTAGCAACGAAAGCTTCTGATCAAAGTCCAGACTTGTAACCCCCAATGTGCATGTGTTGATGGTTTGGAAGGTGGGAGACTAGTCAGTTCCGAACTGATTTCGACGACGCACCACATGACCATTGCTTTTCAGCGTGGCCGCCGCTGAATCACCAACCCTGGACTTATAGCCCCTATTGCGCGAGCGTGGATAGTCTAAAAGGTGAGAGCCTAGTCAGCCGCGACCCGGTTCTAACGACTAGCCACGGGACCACTGCTTTTCAGCGTGGCCGCCGAAAACTCCCAAATTTGTAGCTTGATGTGTACAGGTGTAGATGATTTGGAAGGTGGGAGCCTAGTTAGTCATAAACTGATTCCGATGGCTTGCCAATGGACTACTGCTTTTCAGCATGGTCACCAAACTTATTTCTCGAATTCGTAGGCCCCATCGGGTAGGGAGGGTGTAAATGGTTCGAAAGGTGAGTGCCTAGTCAATCCTGAACTGATTCCGACGGCTTGCCACAGGACAATTGCTTTTCAGCCTGGTCGCCAAACTTTTACTCCCCGAATTTGTACTCCACTTTGCTCGGTCATAAATGATTCGGAAGGTGGGAGTCTAGTTAGTTCTAAACTGATTTCGACGGCTTGCCACGAGACCACTGCTTTTTAACCTTGTCGCCAAACTTTTACTCTCCGAATCTATAGTCCACTTTGCTCGGTCATAAATGATTCGGAAGGTGGCAGTCTCAATTAGCTTGCCATGCGACCTCCGCTTTCCTTCAAAACAACAGTCCCAAACATGAATTTAGCCGAGTCAGCATCTTCACGCTCAAACGGACTGACATTCTAATATTACTAAATATTACCAAAGATCGTACGGCCAGTGCCCAGATAAAAGCTACTTAGGTCGCTAGCTCGAGCTTACAATGCCTGACTCGGCACGAACGCTCTGACACATACACTCGCCCATCGCAACTCAACCATAGCAGCAGCTGCACTTGTTAAGCCTCAAGCAGCTTACCTTGGGAACAAGACACAACTCGAGCGACTCAACCCCCAGCTAAACTGTCCGTAACATGCCCACTATCGGACATGACTACACAACAATGATTCTGAGTTGTTCACAACACAAAGCGATCAAGCCCTCTATTGCAGGCAGACCAGTCAACATTCTATTGATTCAACCAGTCTATGCCAATGCAAGATGACAAGGCGAAATTAAAAACATGCAATAGAGACAACAAACACGAAACGGATAAAACAATTTTCATTAATGGTCAAAACAAAAATGGGTACAAACACACCAAGTTTACTCCTTATCAGGAGAAGGTACAGAAACGAAAGAGCTAAGCCTAGTGAAAAATGGAGCAGGAGTCGCGTCCACGCGCGCCACGACCTGAACATCAGGGCCCAAACTGTCTTCCTCGCCCGATGTCGCAGAGTTAACAGACAAATCTACATACGACATCTTCTTATAGCAACCAAGATCCCACTTCAGATTCTCCTCCATCAGCGCCAGCAGCTCCAGCCGGCCATGTACAACCCAACAGAACTCACATTTGCCGTGTTTCTGAAGAAGTTCTTTCTCTCGCACCTTTGCATCAACAAGTTCACGCTCCAATAACTCTAACTTGCCAACCAGCGCGTCGACCTGAGACTGCTCTGTGGCCAGACTGCTCTTCACAGCACTAAGCTCGTGCCACTCCAATTCGAGTTGGTCCTCAGCCTTCCTCGCCTTTCGAGCATAGAACTCCACATCGGATTCCAACTGCTGCTTCTCAGCAGCCCAGTCGGCTTCCTTCCAAGCACTCTCTTCAGCAAGAAATCGCAGTTCAGAACACGCCTTAGCCGTAGCATCCTGCGCAACCTCGACTTCTCGGCGGATCCGGCTCAACCCCTGCTTAAGTTCTTCCCTCTCGGACACCACCTCTGACAGATTACGCTCAAGGTCCTCCAAACAAGCCCTTTGAGTCTCAGCGGTCACGGTTGACTGATCCAGCCCTTCTCCTCGACCTGCTTATTCAGCTGCTCAATTTCATAGAGTGCGTCAGAATACAACACCTGCATGTGTGAGAAGACACACTTCAAGGTTTATACCCTATCGCGAACCACCTCGACTTCCGTCCCACCCTAAGTTATTAATGCAGCGAAAAATTGTTATAATCGCTCCAGTGCAAGGACAATTTTTTTGTATTTGTGCCTATAAGTACTGTAATTTTTTTTGCATTAAAAAAAATTTAACACGTGCACGACACATGTATAAGAATATCTGAACTTTGACGAGAAATAAAACGAAAAATAAGCCACAAAGCAGCCAGGGAGAAGGTGAAGAAGAAGAGAGAAGTTGTTGGTTAGTGAGAGTTTGATTGGAGGAGAGATGACTCGGGGGAAGCAGAAGATCGAAGCCCAGAAGAAAAATGCGGAGAAGAGTTGGAAACAAAAGGGTTCTCAGCTTGAAGCCAGAGCTGTCGCTCTTAAAATTACTTGCCCCATATGCAAGGTAATCGCCTCATATTCTTCAATCCTAGAAATTATCTTCAATTACTTTTCATTATCTCTATCATCGTATATATCATTGCTTGACCCATTGCTCTTTTTCGTATTTTTTTAATCTTTGCTTATATACTAATTAGCCATTGCAATTGCTATAAATATTTAGTGAAAAAGAGAGTTACCTTAAATTTTTGTTTGATTGATTGTGAGAGACGTAATTTATTGGAAGGCGAAACATGGGGTCTGAGTGGGTTTTTGGTGTGGAAGTAATTCACCCAGAAATTGATGTGAAGTGTAAGACCTTGGATTGCTTAGTGTTAAGAGGGTTTGATATGATTGACTCTAGGTGTCTGTAAGCCTGTGTATGGGTATACTAACTTAAAGGGTTAGTATTTAAATGGCTGCATGTTGGGCAGTAATGACGATCATCTCTTGCGGCAGTGCCATTTTTCTAATGAGTTTGGGTTGTTTTCATTGATGAATTCAGGATGTGTAAAGTGATTAATGGATAATTTGTCAAGTGAAGTTCAAACTGGGAAACAAAGACCAATTCTCTTTCGAATGAGAACTTGATATGGATGCCACATATTTTTGTAAAGGTAGAAATATTATAACACTTTGTTGCTTGGAACATTTGGGAAGAAAAGATAACAAAACTTTCACGGATGTTGCCTCTATAGTGAATCTGATAGATTGTTGCTTGGAACAATTGTAGAGATAGCCCAAAATCAAACAACTGGAGATGAAGGGAAGGTTAGTAGTATTAATGATTGCAGGACGGGATGTAGGAATGTTCACAAGTCATTTGACAACTTGTGGATAGAAATCAAGGTGACACTTTGGACTTCGGAAGTTACTTGGGGGGTTTATTGAGTCTACAAGTTTATCCTCTTATATGTTTGACTGGGGAGACATTGTGCATAAAGAACGATACTTGGTGTATACTTTTGATGCCGTGCCAAGGGGCTTTTTCTTCTTTGTTCACTTCCTTTTCTTCATTAATGAAATCATTTTGTTTTATTGATTAAACAAGGGTTGTAGTTATTTTTTTTTTTAAAAGGTCAAGGCATAAAAGTGCAAGTGCTGATCTTTTTGTGCAAAGATATGGCTTTGTTGCCTTTGTCGGCCTTTATTGTAATCATGGTGGATTCTCAGTGAAATTGAACATTCAAAAACAGAAAAAAGGACTGCAGTCCATTACTGAAATGTGCAATACAAAATGAATTGAGTGTTCTATCTAGCACTTAATGTGTTGTGGTTGTACTTTGTGTGGAAGCAAACACGCCAAACTAAGGACAAGATTTAGATTGCTATCTAACCCTTAGTTGGTCGTAGCTTGAGATGTTTGGGTAGAATATAAAAGTACTGAATGAGGTTTTGTGGAAAATGATTATAGAGATTTAGATTTGGGGTCTAGGGTAATAGTCTTTGCACAGGGTGATTGTGGGTAGACATGGGTGCAGTGCTCATGGTGAGTCAAAGCTCATATGGTTGTGGGATGTAGGAAAGTATTATGAAAAGGATAGCCAGGTTTAGCAAATTCAAATTAAGGAGAGGGAATAGAATCTGGTGTTTCATGGATACGTTGTGAAAACTGGGGCTTTCTGTGAAGCTCAGCTCGGCTGATGCATACTCAATCTCAAATCATAAGTCTTTTATCATCCAAGCTATGATTGCTTAGAAATCGAATGGTTCTTTGTGAAGAGCCTTAATGTCTTGGAAATTGGTAGTGTGGCCTCACTATTGAACAAGATTAGAAAACATTACTTTCAACTTTGGAAAATTCACGGTTTGGACCAGTGTAGTCAAGGTGTTGAGGCGAGACCCTCACCACTTTAAGCAAAAAGTGAAAAGCGAAACGAGCTCTTTACTAAATTGAAGCGATCTTAAAAAGTAATAATCTTGATATATACTAAAAGTTCTACAAATGTGTTTTGCTTATATCTGAGCTTCTAAATTTAAAAAGGTTCTAATCCTATATTAGTGATAGCCAAGCATGTAATTCATATATAATAATTTAAAAATGCACATCAAATGCATTTCACAATATTAATATCAATGATTGGGTATAAGAACTTTCAAGAAAATTAATATTCTCCTTATTGGGGAATGGTTATGGAGGTACAAGCAGCCCAATAGCCTAAGGAGGTTGATATGGACGATCTTATTAATTGAAAAATAAAAGGTATGATGTGTCAGTGTCTCCGAGTACTAGCTTTTGGAAAATTACCGAGTCGGCGTGTCGTATCATGTCCGACACAACACAACACATCATCGTCATCATCATCACTAGTGGGTTTTATGAAGAAGTACGATTACCCTAATTACTCACCCTTCAAAATCATCATATCCCATTTTCAAGCATATTCAGGTCTCAAAAGTAATTTCTCTAAAAGTGTGGCGTACAATGTTAGTGTGGGAGGGGATAGGGAGATGACTGTTGTGTTGTTGGGTTGTACCACTAGCTTATTTGGGATTTCCTCTGGGAGCGAGTAAACAACATTTGTGGGATCATGTGTTTTAAGTGACAGAGAAGAGACTTGCTATGTGGAAGGTGATTTTGTTATCAAAGGGTGGGAAATTATGTTCATTGGTGGTGCTTTAACTAATATGCATATTTTGTTGTATTTATCTTTTCATATGCAATATCATGCCAAATTGCCAATAATGTTAGAGGGAACGATCAGAAATTTTTATGGCTTGATGGTGAGAAAGATTAAGTGTTCATGCACTTAGCTCGGAATTGCATTGTTCATTTGTTTTCCTAAGGAGATAGCAGGCTTTGGTTGACCTCGTCAAATGATGAACAAGGCTTTATAAGTGGCTGGGGATGGATAGATTGGTTACCTAGGCTAGGCATTCAGTATATGCTTATAGCATAGACACAGTGAATTTTTTTTCAAACTTCAGGATGATTGTATACAAAGGTTGAAGTGGGTATTAGGTGAAGGTCACTAAATGAAGTTTATGGTTAGGGAATGAAGCCTTTCAAGATAGATTTCCATGGGTGTTTGCCGTTTCTAATAGGAAATAAAGGTTGTTTTATAGAGTTTGGTGTTAAGGTGAATGGGAAGGGTTTGCTCTCTCAGTGGAAGAGATGAATGAGTTTGTGGTACTGTTTGATGTTTTGAATTGTATCTTTTGGGGGATGTGTGGACGATATATGGTATGGGAAAAGGATAGTGAAAAAATGGACTGTGCTCTTAATGGATTGTTTGTAATTTTCAAAAAGCCTTGCCATCAAATCTGTCTATCTTTTTGTGGAAACATGGAATGAAGTCCCAAACTATCGTTGGCTCGTAGATGTATGAAACACTAATGTGGTGGTTCTAAGAATTGTATCCATCTTCTCATTCATTGCAATTTGGATTTTTTTGGATGGAGTGATGGTGATGGTGATGGAAGTGTTGATTATTCTTTGGAATTGGGTTTCGTATCACCAAGTTTTTTTTTTCCACAAGGCCAACAGGGTTGGAGGGAACCCACCCTATATATTAGAAAACAAAATATTCTACCGACATGAAGTTTAAGCCCCCATTGAAACCCTTTGGTTTGACCTACCTAAATACTAATAGGGATTCAAAGGTAGAGGACATAGAAAATCACATTAGTGCTTCATTAACTCTCTCATCATTGCTCTAGTGATCATTTTATTCTAGTAACATGGGATGACACATGAAGGCCTAGGCCTAGAACTTGAATTTCCTTTAACGTGTTTGTTGATCTTTTTGAGGAAATCTCTTTGCTAAGTTTCTAGCCTGCAGCTTACGCAGGGATTTGCCTCTATGGTTGACCTTACATATATTCTTTGTACCATTATGATTTGTTCCCTGCTTGTGTTCTCAGAGTGGGGGAGCTTTCTCAATGTTACTATTGGCAGACATGATCTTTTTGGTACATTAAAAAAGTTAAAAGATTATGAAGAAAAATGCTCGTAAAGAAAGGTTGGGAAATAGTTTAGAGAAAGCTCTATTTTGTGACAGTAACAGGAATGGTATTGTTAAGCTTGTGAAGGTGGTTCTATGTAAGGAAAGAAAAGCATTTAGTAAAGATTCTTTAGTAATTTATTTGTTTTTTTCTTTTTGGATACAGGTTGATACCAAGTTTAAAAGATAAGGAAACCGGAAAACAATGTGAACACCAAGTTTAGAAGATAAGGAAACCGGAAAACAATGTGAACGCATCGTCTTCGTTTACTTTTTGACTTTCGAAGTCAAGAAAGTTTCTTCTTAAGTTTCACAATCACCTCCAACAACTTTAGCACCTTTGAAGGATGAGATGACCTTTGAGCAAGCAATATTTTGGATCTACCCTTTGAAATATTTCCAATTTTAGTACTTTGTTCACACTGAGATGGACATGTTTCAGTGACACAAATTAATTTTCTAAAATACTTCCCTGCAAGTTTTATACATTCATGTCAATATCTAGTGCACTCCCAAATGTGTATCCATTAAATCGAAATAAATATTAAAAATGTATGATGTTAGATTGTCTTTGCATTGATTTGTTAATTTGCAGAAGTATATATTATCTTAGTTTTCCTGATTGATTCAGTTCGGTAACACTCTGCTGCTGCTATGTTTCAGGTTCAGCTGGCAAATCAAAACCAGCTCAACGATCACTATGGATCAAAACATCCCAAAGAAAAACCTCCAACTGACTCGGGATCATTATCATAGCTTCTTGTATTCTGCAGATCTCTCATTGAGTGCATTCAGAACTTTGAATGTAATTTGGTTATCCACGGTTTGAATGCAAACAACAACTGCATTTCTTTTCTTCTGTCCTTGTTGTATGACTCTGTTATGGTTGGAAAGTGAAGTGTGAATAAATTTCCTCCAGAATGAGGAAACTCAGTTGAAATATGCTTAAACTTGAGATGGACCTGTTTTTCTGAGATAATCATAATAAACGAAATGGATTTGTCTTGTTTAAACTTACCCAGTAAAAACATCGGCCAAGTATATCTATTTGCCAAGAACCAATCACAAACGCGTATATGATGGAATGATCATTGAGTTATATCGTGGGACAAAAGTCGTATTTTCATTAAACAAAGAGTAATGCTACAATGCGGCTACAGTGCCCGGTGCACTGTAGCACCGTAGATATGCATCGAGATAGGAGTTGTCGCTTATCTCAATGCATATCTACAGTGCTACAGTGCGCCGGGCACTGTAGAATTACACTTAAACAAATTCCACTGTAAGCATCAAAACCTGCAAACTATAATCAACAAAAACATTACAAAACTACTCCCAAATCGCTCTCCGTATCTGTGTATGTATAAACATCCCAATCGTTAATCTACCTTTTAATGTATACATATTCTTCAACTACAATGTATTCAATTCGACAAACAAAAACAGCACACTCCTTGAGATAATGAAGACGGTCTTGATTGTAACGACCTCAATCTTAACGAAAAACAGGGCATTAATCCACCCTCTTGTTGATCATGTTAGCAATGTGATTTTCTTGAAAGTGTTTTCTTGTTATAAATGATCTTCTTGAATGAGTTTGTTCAACAGAGTGGTTAATAGAGCATCCCTCTTCTCAGCTCTATTATCTTCTATAATTCTCCTTTGTTCCTCCCTCTCCCGCCATGCCTTCTCAGCATTCAATCTCTCCCTCTCTAAGTTCTCCATAGACTCGCGCCACTCTTGCTCAAACAACTGCCAATCTCGTGCCCGTTTCTCCACCACTTCTCTCCATTGCATCTCCATCCTCTGCTGCTGCTGAAAGAA